>JAHQZX020001197.1:0-55110 GCA_019804575.2 Pseudotulostoma volvatum
TAGTGGCTTTGGGGTGATGGGCTTGCCTCCTGACAGGAGGCATTGTCTAAATATTATTCTTTGATAATAATAAATAATAAGAAAATATGGAGGTACGATTGAAAAATAAAGCACTCTGTATAATCTATATGAGGAACAAATGCAAGATATTACCATACATGGTATTCACACCCCGCTTGAATAGATGCTCTACCTGAGTCACATGATCAAGTAACCACGTGACCTAGAAAAGCCCGCTACTCCGGTTCAAGGCCCACCATATATGAATCGACATGCGTTTTTACGTTACTCTATACTAATTGTATTTTGAAGCTATCCGACACGTATTTATTATCTTAGGGAGTCTGAAAATCAAACTTGGTGCACGAAGTGCAATGGTTTCTGCTCTCTTGACGAATTCGGGATAATAAGCAGGGAAAGCGGAGAAAGACGTGTCGCAAACATGGAAAGAAGCGCTTTTTGCCAGCACTACGCTGGGATTGATTTCTAAACCAAATTCAGGCTTGGAAGCATGCGGTATGTTATTTCTGCATCTAATATCATATGCCAAAAGTTTAACGAAAGATCAAATAGAAAGAGACTTTCGATATTACATGCACGTTCGACGACCAACTGCCTATCGTTTTTGGCTCTAAGCTAGCAAAAGCTGACACAGGTACCCTGAATCGTGGCCTATTGACAGAGGCTATTAAATGTTTGACTAAAATCATTTGGGACGTTGGCGGTTTCTGATTCTGGTACGGAAGAACTACAATGGTGGGTGTGTACGAGTACTACTGTTGCTAAGATGAGTTAAGCAAGGGAATCCGCGGAGAAGGGGTTACGAGATCAAGATGTGATGAAACGATTTTCCTGTCAAAGCAAATTGAGAATGCAGCCAGCCCAGCCCTCTTTGGAAGACCTATCATGGAGCTGACCTAGAAGGGACTGAACTAACTGTGTTATGCTGTGGGGAGCGGAAGGCTCTGTGAGGTACGGAGGAAATCTATGTACACAAGACCTAACACGTGACTACCTATTGGACCAAGGCTTGTGCCGTGACAGTTCCTCTTCCTTAACAGAGAGCCTTCCGCTCCTCACAGCACAACACAGTTAGTTCAGTCTCTTATAGATCAGTCCATGATAGTTTGTGCTGTGAGGAACGGAAGGCTCTGTAAGCTACGGAGGAAGTCTATGTACACAGGACCTAACACATGACTACCTTCTAGACCAGAGCTTGTACCGTGACAAGACCATATTTCTCTATCACCTCTATCACCTCCATCACAAACAATATAGAGATATGTATCTCCCATCTGCTGTGGCTGAATTCGTTGATGCCTGTTCTGAGGCTAGCGCGCCTTCAGAGATATACCGCGATCTAATGTCATCTAAAATTCCTGGAACCGAGCATGTCACTCAGCACTAGGTTTATTATCGATGGCAACAAGTAAATGTGAAGGTATAGCGGCGAGATGCGGATCAGTTTGTGTCTGTAGCCAGGCTCCTGGAGGAATTCGGGGGAAAATACGAGTATGCCATATACTTCTGGAAATTGTCGTGGACTAGCTCTATACATCTACAAGTCAATCTCGACCCTCAAAAAGGCGAAGGAGTTAGCAATGGATCCAACATATGACACAAAAAATGCGGGGATGGATTTCTTTACCGTACTTGCTGAAGTTGACGGGACTGGCGTCCCATTGGCCTACCTTTTCATTGGAACAGGTGGTAAACGTGTGGATCCGGCGACAACTGGTCTCCCGATCCGGTTTCTTAAACCATTGGAATTTAGGCATCCTTTCGAACCTACATTCTTCGGATGTGACAAGGATACGTCTGAGATTGGAGCACCACAGCTAGTGTGGCCTGACGCAACAATCCAACTGTGCTTTTTGGCACCCAAAACGAGCCGTCCGAGCAAAACTAAAGGATTCAAGGAAGACCAAAACTCAGAATCACTATTTTCCTAGTGATGCTAGAGGGCTAGTTCCACATTTGGAGATTTGCTGGGGTCCCAACAATGGACAGTGTGGATGTCAATCTTGAGTGATAAAATTTGATAAGGAAGGCCGCCTGGAGACTTATACAATTGGGAAGCGAGATACGGTGCTACAAACGTTCTTACGCGCACCCACTGATTCCAGATCGGAACGGTACGTATCGTTCTTTAGGACCAATTCACCGAGAATGCATGGCGGAGATGTGGGATAGTGCCGAGCTCGTAACTACTTCAGACTCTGGGCATACCCGTATATCACACTGGTGTAAACCAGACCAGTGAAAACTATGGGTGAGGTCAGCAAATGCTAGTGAGATTCTGGTTTTGAGATATGTTGAATTCTCACTGAGAATTCAACAAGAATTCAACACCTTAGCACTCAACTAACTATTGGTATTTTTAATAAAATGGATAGGCTATATGATTAATTACAACTTACTAAGACTTTTATTTAATTTTATCCAGAGCTGGGGGAGTATTATAAATAATTGTTAAGAGGATTATTACTTATCTAGGATGGAAAACCACACTGGTTTCAAACTTACTCCACCAGAGCAAGATTCATCGAATCTCTCCACAAACTTTGGTATTTTTGTTGTTCGTAGTGCATGTCCATCACCGACTCCATCTTCGAATCAAATCAGAATTATGGATGGTTTCTGGCTCATTGTTGAAGGCTAGAAGCCTGTCATTATTTTTAGAGTCGGAGATTGCGTGACCAAGAATTTTTAGGTTGGCGTGAAACCACGTGACCGATTTTAGCGACGGGACGTTCTGAATCGGTTTAGCGAAAATTTTAGATCGGTAGCGGCGCACTAGTTCCCTCGGATCATGTGCCCCATCGGATATGTACCTATGTATGTACACTGAATTCCATTATTAATCACTATCATATTATTACGCCGCTTATTGTACATTTCTATCATATGTAGTTCTGTCACCTCTTTAACTTATCTATATAGAGCTGCTCAATTAACAATTTCCTCCCATAGCCACCGCCTCGCATCCCCCACCATCGTGCTCTGTGAGTAACTTGAACTCAACTCAGACCCGCCCGGAGCCACTGGTTTCAGAATATGATATTCCCCTATTTCCTCACCGGCCGGTGATACATTGTCGCCATGTATTTCTGAGCGCCCCAAGTTCAAGGCACGATCTATTGGTTCCGACGAGCTGTTATCTGAACTAGATCCTGAGTTTTCGCACTGCATGTATTCATAAAACCCGTCCAAGAACTTAGAGTTTCCATTGGCTTGCATGGTCCCAAAGTATGATATATCTAGTGCTCGCTGATACGAGGAGCTGGGGGATCTTTCAACCAAAATTCTTTAATTTGCATCGACACAAAACTAGTTAACTGTGGGGGCCGGATGGTTCACCGAGTCTAGCTTTAACTGATGGTGTGGAGTGGAATCAGATCCTTAGGTAAAAACTAATAATAGGTATGAAGCTCTAGCCCAAAGGCAACTTGATTTAATTGTCGCTAATATCGCGAGAACATGAATAATAACACAACCTGGATCCTTAATATATGCTTTGTAAAACAGAATTTACTTAATCACGGCAGTATCTACAACATAGTATTTCAGAGAAGTCTAGCTAACGGATAACAACTGCCAAAAAAAAGGGATAGCTATTGTACCTGTTGAAGTTATGTACAGGTTTAGATAGATATATAATTTAGATACATCGCCAGTACTGTCCCTGATACCAATATTACGAGGCGTTTGAAGATTCCACTGATGAAATGTGACGGCGGAACGTATTGCCTTCCGTGATGGGCACCCCTTTGTTTGGTTTCTTCGTATATTTCGTAGCCATATTCATTCCAGTCGATCGAGATGGCAGGCTATGAAGATCCAATGGGAAGATGCCTGCCAGGCCCTTAACCATTGGCACTTACAACGGGAAATAACGGTTAGTGTATCTCTCCCCCTATGACCGAACCTATCTTGGGCCCATCTGAGTCCCAAATTTCGATAGATACCCAGTTAAACTAGCTTCTATGGCAGTCAGCTGAGGGTCTGCTATTTCCCCACCCTTCCATCCTGGAATGAAAATTCTGTCATTTAAAGATTCGTTATTCAAATCTAGGTATACGCTTTTGAGCTTGCTTGGTTCGTTCCTATAGGAGACTTTGAGTTGACGATGGAAATGTTTCGAGCTGGGGGATCGGAAAGCTTGTACACAACGGGCTCTGATAGCGCCGGAATTTTCAATTTCGTCTCCTCCGCGTTTGTAGGCAATCGTTCGAGCACTAAATAGGTTGAAACAAAGTGCCTAGGATTGAGTATATGTAGCTGGTGCGAATTTCTCTCTCGATATCCGTCTTGAGTTTTCTATCATATGTCAAGATTCAACCGCATTCATAATCGAAATCTTAGTGGAAGTTATCAGTCCATATTGGTGTTTATGAATTATATAAATAGGAAAAGTTACCCCTGGCCTGTGCTAGTAGAGGGACCGCGAACATATCATACTCATCAAATTAACTAGTATAATTCTCCCAATATCGATGTAAGCTCTAGGTAGTCTCGTCCGCTGCTGCTAGATTAGTCAGGGGCAATTTGGAAGTGGTTTCGCCATCCTTCTTTATTGTATATAGCATGTACACGAAGTCAACTTCATGTAAGAACCCCACTCTCCCGCGGGGTGGCTATACCTATCGTTGACTTTTACCCGAAAGCAAGTGGGCGAAGGTGACCCTCGTAAGTTGCCTTGAGGAAGGATGAGCGATGAGCACCAGCAGTTTACGTGATGGGCCTGAAGCTACTCTAGATCTAACGACAGCTTCGCCTGGGTGCGGCTCGGAGCTCAGCATCAAGTTTTGGCTTGCGGTGAGGTTTTTCCTTTACCTTCTGCCACTTGTTCGAGAACCTGGGAGAAAGTTGTCTCTCCGCCTATCTGTGGTTATAGTTGATCATGTCAAGCTCTGGCAGGGGGTGGTTATGATGCCCTGTTATCGTGAATACTCATCGATTGGTTAGAGGTGTCATGGCATTCAACCGCTCGATGGGACGAGACGCAGCGGTGCCATCCACTACAATCAAACAAGTGGCAAATGGTAAAGGGAACGACCCCACCACAAGCCAAAACCGTCTTGATGCCGGAGGCTGCCACAGGAACGTTGTAAAATGTAGTGATGCTGTTTATCATTCAATCACAGGCTGATTCTAGGACTCTGCTGGGCAGCCACGTGTTTTAACGACTATAAAGCAAAAGGCGAGAAGAAAGTAGTTCAAGAATCGGGTTTGGCCACCGTCATCAAGGATTCGAAATGATGCAACCCTAGAGATAATTGGCGACGTTGGAGCTCCATGAAAGTGCAAGGCGTGTATTGCGATTTGGGGGTGCCTAAGTTTTACCATGACAAGTTTGTTAACCGTTTTCCAGTTTGGTTATGAAGTGCGGGCACCTTAAATTAATTAAATAAAGCAAATCTAGGAAGATCCTTTTCCTCTACGGTATTCAACGAAGGGATCGGCGGGGACCTCAAGATCATGCTTCAGAATGCGGTGGAATCTTGGAAGATTCTATTACGTACTACATAGAACAGTTGTTTGAACTTGTTTATTCATCCACTTTTCTTACAACATCTGGGGGGAGTATTACATAGGCCGAGTTCATCGACAGCTAATATGAATCCGTAGGTCATCAGGCATGATTGAAATCACTGAAATCACTGATTACTGATCATGATGGTATGTTTAGTTTCGGCTATTAGTAATTAATAATATGTTCTTATTAATGTACCAATTATACCAATTGCAAAGCGTAATCAGAACGGCTTAATTCTTAATCTGGAAACAAACATTCATCAAACACATGGTAATAAGATGTGAGCCAGTTAACTAAGCGAGCTGAGGCCTAGTCTGGAGCCTCAGAATATGTAGACAATACCTATTATGGTAGCACCACTTTTAGGGCATATTGATCAATACTTCATCTGTGTTAATCAGAAACGTTAAGATCCATTTCGACCTTAAATTATCGACGGAACCCGATTATGATTTCTCGGTTCTCACTCTGCAAGTGTCGAGATTAGAGCTTGAGTAGGCGTTTTAGGCTATCGGCTTGGGGCTCAGGGCGGAAGCTATGATCAGGAATACAACCAACTGTCGCCAAAGTTATAGATATCTCAAGCCGCTTTCCCTTACACAGGCAACACCTAGATGCCTCAACCACCAGTGTCCGGATTTTATATACACTAAGGACGTTTGTGCCTGCGGAATCGGGCGAGCACGGGGTCCTGTGTAAGCTGATCATGTAGCCCCGCTAAAATGGAACTAGCACGGACGCCTTGCTGCAGGCTGTGCAATAACATCTTGGTAATACTTGGCAAAGGGATTGGCTATGATGAGCTGCCTGAGAATGTGGTTGGTGCAGGCTGCGGGCATGCTCCCCGCAAGTTATCCTAGTATCCTATTATTGAAAACGCCATCGAATGAGTGTGACTTTCCTTCTCTCATCGTTGGGGCTCTAGAGCTTGGTACAAACGAGGAATCGGCTGTTAATTCGTCGCTTCTGATCCCTTAATATCTGCACGTCGTAGAACGGCTGTAAACCTATTCTCCTTCCCCAACTTCTGTACAACATCTATGGCTTCTTGGTCAAGGATGGGTAGGGTTTGTATTTTGAAGACGTGGGTAAGCACTGGCAAGGCAACCCCCAAGCCGGCATATCAGTCGAATAGTTGAGTAAGTATTCGGGAACTTTGGCAGGTTCCCCGTCAGAAATGTCGCGAAGCTGTTGGCGGTGATAGCTTCATTAGATTCGTTGGAGATAAGGTCGTCGTCAACGCGGTAAGGGGTACTAGCTTTCGTTGGGTTCCCCATCAGGGAAAAGGAGTTGATTGATCACTTCAGCAAACTGCACAAGGTACAATATTATAACTCAGTCTCGGATTCAAAAATGGTATCATTGATGATAATATATTAATTATTGGCCCTTTTGATTTCCGGTAGAGCAATAATAATAATCTGCCATCCAATAAATGGCTTCGAACAATTAAATCTGAGATGCTGGATGGTATGTGAGAGGAGCTAGTCCGGTTCGGGAAAGTGGAAGAAGCTTGGGCCTAGGTGGTAGAAATACTAAAATGATACTAATAAATTATTATACAGCAGTGACTCATAGATGCAACGCCCACAGAACTTGGGCACATAGTTTTCCCATCTCTTACAAGCATTTCAATAAAGAAGTTTAATTATTTTCTCACCTAAACTCATACTATGCATATCAATATCCGCCTTGAGCTCTCTGGGTGGTTCCTAATTAATCCCTATATCAGCGCCTCTGGCTCTTGGGACTTATTAATTTAAGGATCTCTCCGTCTTGGGTTGATAGATGTGACTTTAGTAGGTAGCAAAAACCTGGCTTCATACTTAGGTACAGTGACTTATATTGTTATCTAGTATTGCTTCCCATGCCGCTGCTTGGGTTAGTCGGTTAGTCGAGTTCGATAGGCGTAGCATCCAAGGGTTTCATGATCTTTCATATTGGGGCGGCTATTTTGGCCAGTGCAGCTCTTGTGACCTGCAAATTACTGGGCTTTTCCGCATATCTGTCTTGGACAGCTCACGCCGTCAGCGGCTTTTTAGCATATTGAATTTGCCAATGGTAGCACTTTTAGCCCTACTGCTGTGCTTCGTCACGCGAATCATAATGGTAACTTACCTAGGGTAAATAGTAATAGTATTCTAGAATATTCATACCTGCGTTCGCTCAAAATGGTAAGAGGTAGACATTACCCAGCCACGCCCTGATTAATGTCGGGACTTCTTTGCTGGCATGTAGCCAGCATGCATGGTCTTCATTCTATTAAAAGAGTGAGCAGAGAAGGCGCACTTTTAAGACTTCACCGGCTCGGTGGAATTCTGGATCCGGTCACCAAATGGTTGTTATGCCAAGGTGCTAATGTCTTGTTAATCTCACCGTGCGAGGATTCTGCCGAATTTCAAGTCCACCAATTAGAAGCTAGAATACCGTCTTGGCGTGAGTAGGGGACGTTTGAAATCCAACTGTTGGTGTGGCTTCCATCTGGGAGCTCCAAATTAGGGAAGCGGAAGGACCCGGGCGGTAGGCCAAATACCTAGATGGTAATTTCTATAATACATAGTAAATAGGCCAACTAATAATAGCCAATATATAGTAAGCTATGTGTATTCTTCTCCACTGCCATTTAGAAGACCAGTCCTCTCCAGCCACGCGACGGACGGAAGAAAGAGCTCTTACTACTGTATCATGTACTCTCATAGCGGAGGCTGATATGGAAACGTGAACGGTTGACGTGTATGTCCTCTATGCATCACATGACACATTGGTGGGAGCTTGTAGGCAAGTGAACCCGTCTTCATCCGGTCGTGAGTATGTAATAATTAGATTATTATTATCTTCCGATGAAGCAATTAATGTTGTGATGATGAGCAAGCGGCAAAACTTCGATAGACTAACCTAGTGGCGAGAAGCGTGGGAGCCCAATCAGATTCTGGGGCAAGGAGGGGAGAGAAGGTTACGAGTTTCTGGTCACTCGTTAGGCAGATCTTTGGATCCCAACCACAGGGGAGACCGTCGTCTCTAATTTGGCATGCCTGACCAATGCAGGAGATTCAAGACGATCAATGGCTGCTTAGGAGCAGGGAGGGATACAAGGCGCCCAATTGTTCTCTCCGTTGGTTGGTAGGCCCACGTTGACCGGACCAACGAGGAGTGCAGGGCCGGTTGCATGGCAAAACCGCGTAGGCTGACAAAGGAGTGGTAACGGAGTGGAGGCTAGCTATGGCTTACTAAAAGTGATGATATGGATCCAAGTTTAGTGATGTCTGGAGTAGCTCCTGAAGGCAGCACTTCTTCACTTGCCTTTTCTTCCTCTCACCCCTCATTCTGTTCAATGTCTGCCTGCTGTTGTTAACTGGGATCGTCTCGCAAGGGGATTCCAGGTTGCTACATGTATCCATTGTCGTCGTCTGTGAAACATCTTTCTCAAGGTCCTCCACGCTGACCCCGGACGAGATCGAATCAGGGCACAAGAACGGACAGGTCTAGCCAGGGAGTTGGTGCCCGCACAAGGCTGTTTTGATTGATGGGGCTGTGAATCCCTTGGAAGCAAAAACAACAATTAATCTCAGCGATATTGAGATTGTTATTACTATTACTATTATAATCAATATGATAGACGCGAGTTAAATGGTTCGTGACGTTTCCCTGGAGAGCCAATATGACTGAATGGGGACTAGCTCATCGGCGCGTCTCCAGCATCGATCTGCTTATCCATCGGAGCCGCCCGCGCTACTGAAAAGTGAAGTAAACATTCCATGATTCTCGCCTTCCTTTCTCGCTCCCTCACACCACCACGTCCGATGCGTCTTGAGTCTGCGTCTTTGCATCACTAGGAGATGCCTTGGACCGTGACAAATTCATTTAAGCGGTATGACCTTCGAGATGCTTTGGGATCGAAGACTCTGCAACTAACTACCTGAGGAATGAAAAGGGGCCTGATGAAAACTTACGGGAGACCGTTGCGGCGCGTCTATGACGACGATTTGCATCCAGCCGCGAAGAAACGACGCGTCCAGCCCGCAGACGACTCCGATAATGCCGAAACTAACATGCAGTGTGCAATTAGGGAGTCGTCCGCCGCGATATTCTCGAGCCCATCGCGCCGAAACTCCATCATCTTCTCGGAGGAGACCCAGGAGGATGATCTCTCAACACCACCCTCCTCGCCCCCGCCCCGCCTTTCACCGCCTCCAGTGAATACACGAAAGCCGACTTTTTCCTTCCTCAAGCGTAAACGATCATTAGCGAAAGACTTGGGGAACGGGTCACCTTTGACCGAAGTCAATTTCAACAGTGTGCGCTCCTCGACAGACCCCCCTCAGAAAAAACCCCAACCGCAACCCGTCTTGCGGCAAATGCAGCTAGATGTGGGCATGGTGGTCAGAAAGAGTTGTGTCACCTGTGGCATGGACTATATTTCATCAAATGCGGAAGATGTGGAGCTACACAAAAAGTTCCATGACAGGAATCTAACGGGCATTGATCTGGGGAAAGCCTTTGTGAAAGCGAATGCATCTCGCTGGGTCTACGAAGCAGCACGGTTTGATGAAGGATATGTGGTGATCGTTGACCGAAAGAGCTCCCTTGCTGCCAAAAACCAGGCAAAGAGGGTCCTGGAAGTAGTTAACAAAGAGTTATCATCCCCCGATATTGATGATCAGGTATTATGGAGTCAAACGGAACCCCCAAAACGCCTGAGACGAAACGGAAGGAAGGAGGAAACCGATCGGTACAAAGTATTCTTACATATGAAAGACAGCAAGTGTGTCGGTTTGTGTCTGACGGAGCGCATCTGGGAATCACGATCTATCAAGAAGCAGGTCTCCAATAGCCATGAGGATGGTAGGACAAACAGCTCCTCCATCACAGTCGGAGACGAAAGTCATCCAACCATTGTCGGTGTCTCACGTATCTGGACGTCTGGCTCCTGGCGACGGAAAGGCATCGCGATGGATCTCCTCGATTGTATAGTGAGCAATTTCATTTACGGGTTAGACATACCCAAGGAACAGATTGCCTTCACTCAGCCTACTGAGAGCGGCTGTCGACTGGCAGAAGCGTTCTTTGGACCCGCCGAGCAGTGGCATGTGTACAGTGAGAGCTAGATGGTCGAGTCTACGGGTGGGGAGATCATGACGGAATTGGATACGTTGCACTTAGGAGAAAGAGTTTTGATTTCTTCTCGAGCTGCGCTGGTCCGCTCTCCAGATTAAGTCTGCAAACTGAGGATGAAGTTCAGATCTGTCTTTTCCTTTGCAATAGTTCACAGATGAATGAATGGCTACTGAGAAATTTCTTCTATTTTACTGTTCTTTTTTTTTTTTTTTGATTTTGGGTGTGACCTCGATAGGGATTGTAACATAGCTCATTCTCTACATCAAATGTTTGCCATCTATACACTGTGTATTATTATCTGATCCGAATTGAAACCCGTCCGTTGTAAGTGATGCAGTCCCCAAGAAGAATGAAAACAACAAAAAAAAATCAAAGATCAAACAAAATACCAAAAAAAACCCCGCCTATTATACCAGGCTCTTTTAAATCCAAATAAATCCCGAGGAGAGTATATATCTTAACTTCCAAGATCGATTGTGAAATCCATATCTATCAAAGCCAGGAGGAATCTTGGGGACGATGAGATCGAAACGCCAGCTGGTGGCCGAGGGCGGCGCAAGAATCCTCGCAACGGGAATTCCAACTCAGCAGACTTGCTCACTCCTGCCATTTTGTATATACTAATAACTATTCTCGGCCACCACACTCTTGCCCTTTTCCCCGCTCTCATGCTCGAACCTGCACAGCTTCTCTGCGATGTCTGGATCAAATCCTTTCCGCCGTAGCAAAATAGTGCCTGGGGGTGATGTCTTTGTGCCGCCCATTTCAACCGCGGAGGATGCGATAACGCGAACGAGCACGACCTCAAACATCCACATGGAAGGTTGGCGCACCCTATTTGAAACAATGACTATTCTGAACCTCAATACTGAGTGTCGGTGGTCTAGATCCTCTCACTCGGTCGTCCCCTAAGTTGAAAATGGTGCGCATTGCCCCGCCGCCTGCACCCATTACTCCTGCCTACTCAACGACTGATCCCGACTTCACCTCACGTCCTGGAAGCCATCACGGCTCACTGCTGCCAGAGGAGGATAAGTTTACCTCTTCAGATGATCCTTCCGTGTTAAACCCTTTTGATCCGGAGTCTGCCGCAGGCGACCGCGATGGCCCTGAAGACTCAAATGTCGGGAGTTGGGATTCTTCTATGCCCGGATCCCGTTTCGAAGAGAATCAAGGAAGACCTGACACTACTGGCCATGAAGGCTTCCAAGGCTCCCCAATTTCCCAACGCACGGCTTCTACAGGGCCGGGTTTCCAATCAAACGACACGGTGGACATAAGCGAAAAGCCGAGACATGTTCTAGATGTCGACGCTTTTAAACGGCTGCTGTTGACTGGAGATTCTGGAACGCCGCCGGAAAGATCGCCATTGAGCACTCCAAATATGCCGTGGGAATCATCCCGGCAAGCTTCACACCCTCAATCGGAGCTCGATAAGGCCAGCAGCAGCAACAACGATCTCACCTTTCTTCCGCAGCATTCGATTGAGATTTCTTCGACGATCGCGGGGGACACATCTCGCGCCTCATTTGAACTATCAGCATCCGAGGCAGATGACGAGCGCAGACCTCTTAATGCTAATGTTTCTCTCTCAAGAAAAATGAAACCCCCACCGCCCAAAACTCGACGTGGGAAGTTGCTGAAGGCCGATGTATCCCAGCCCTTATCGTCTCCATCTGTGGCACCTCATGATCAATATTTTCCACCACCAAGCGTACCACCTACGCAATTACCACTACCCGAGGCCTACAGCATATTTTCACCCGGGAGCAATAGCCCATTCCCTTCCCCGTTACTTGAAAAACCTCTACCAGCCACTGAAGATGATCATCATAGTTATGGATCGTCCCAAGATAACTATTTGAGGCGCACTCTGTCAAACTCTAAACGGCCACCTACCCCACCGCTTACCAGACGGCACAGTCAGATGAAAAAGCAGTTCGTCTTGCCTGCTTCAAGGAACAATTCTCATACGACGCCGTTACCGTCGAGTGGAATTGAATCGAATGTATCGGCCCCTTCGACTCCCGGACCCAAAATAGCTCCTCCTCCGCCGTCACGACGTCACGATAGGACGTCCGGCTCCCAGCACTCGGAAGCCCCTTCATCAGCCTCCGGTGTTTCTCAAGAGGTTTTTATGACATCAGATCATCCATCACCGGAGAATTTGCCGATATTCCTCTCTTCTCCCCCTTCGAGATCACCGTCAATGACCTCGGTCAAACGAGCAACGCCCAATGCCATTACAAGCCTTTCAAGCGCAGCGCCTCCCCCGCCTCCTCCCAGACGGCTGAGAACGTTGAGCAAGAGCAGCTCTGGCAGTGTTCCTACTCTTGCTCAGGCAAACAGGGGGGATGGGAGAGATGATGAGCTATCCTCTTACCCCTCCAGTGCCGAGGGGATCCTTGCCGATTTGTCGCGTTTGCAGAAGGAGGTAGACGATCTTCGAGGGCAATACGAAAGCCGTAAGGCGAGCCGCTAAAGATCTAAAGATTCCAAGTATTTGTAGCGAAACATAGCCCTGCTAACAGCCGATTATTCCTCAGACTAGATGTGCTGATGTTGATCCATAGTGTTAGATATACGCAAATGAAGACATTATCTTGGCTTTAGCCCGTAGCAGCTTTACCCTATTGATATAGCACGACTGCAACATGTTGGATAGGGGGTTACAAATAATAAATGGGGTGGAGCATGTGGTGTCAGCCGCGAGCCCGCATTCAAACTAGAGCACCACATGATATGACCCTTCGTCATTTTGAAGCTGATTAATGTACAGTTTGACTATATGTATATTGTGTACTTGATGCTGCCTCCATGGTTGGTCCGCATTGAGAGAGATGACAATCAAATATAATGCCTAGGATTTCTTGGGGGGATGGGATCGGGTAAGGAACGTCTTCGAGACTGTCAACAATCGATTCACCATGTTTACAAATTAGAATCGGTGGAGAGTCTCTTTGGGGCCCTATTTTTTCATCAAAGGTGGGGGTTACCTAATATATCATATAATTCCTTTGGGCAGTCCACACACATGACCCAAATGATCTATAATTCTACCTAATTTAGAAATTTCCCGTACATATTTGACAACCTTAAGAATCCCAAACCGGGTCTTCGAGCATTCTTATCCGGATTTGTAAGGATTGAATGAAAAAACCGGTGTTGAAATTTGTTTTGCCCCGCAAAGCTTATCGCGATCGCACGGTTACTAAGGTACCTCCTAGTGTACCTTTTTAGTGTAAGTTAGATTGATGAATCCCCCGCATCGGACCACATACATATGTACATGTACAGGAAGCTCCACCAGGACTAGTAGTGCCAATCATACAATCATCTCATAGGCCACTTGTGGAAAGGTACTGGTACCTAGTTATGTAATTAAAAAACGGATTTTTTTTTCTTTTTTTCTTTTTGATGTGCGAGTAGGGTAGTGAGTTTAACCATTATTAGTTAGCACGAGAGGCCCACATCCGGTATGGTATTATCTACTACTATAAGGTACCGAGGGGAAGGTATCTTCTAACCTATCACATCCTCCATCCAGTCAAACAAAACTCGTCCATGGCCATCTAATCTAATAAACGCGAGATCGAGTCGCCTCCCACCCAAACGGCTAGTTCCTTTTCATTATTGTCTTTGTGCTATCACTGACAATTCTTAATATGATAGCTCTCACTACATCTGGTATCATCTCGCTAGATACATATCGAGAGGCAATTCTCAAGTCTAGCTTCCCAGCAACCTCTGGCTACCAGTATTCACTATACTAACACCTCTCGCATACATATCCTCGGCCGCCCGTGATCAAACTATTTTTTTCAAGTAATCTTATTACCTTCAGAACAATGTCTACTCCTACACTCATTAATCTCCCTCCACCTCCTTCTGACCCCGTCACGCCGTCCGATATGGGCCCGTAAGAACCCTGACAACCAAGCGCTTAAGGAGTCTCGATCCCGATGCTGACAGGTTCTTGAAATCTCAGAGGCACGCCAAACTCCGGAATGACATCCCTATCAGCTTTGTCCACGACAGCAATCAAAGATGGCCACCACGGCCAGGCGCATTCGTATAGCCGCCATGCGCACCACTCTTCCTCCACTTCTGTTCCCTCAACTAGCATGCTTGATGCAGAGCGAGCAGATCGCATCTCACGTCTGGCTGGGCTAGAGCGTGTGGCCGCTGCACGGGCTAGTAACCCCCAAAATGCGGCACAAGCCACTGTTGCCACCAGTCTTCCCCATACGCCCGGCTACTTCGATAGCTACTCTCAGTTAAAAGAGAGAAGCACGGTGGGTAGCGCTAGCGCTACTGGCAGTGTTGGCGGACGGACTACTTGGGCGAGCAGTAGTGACGCATTCGACGCCGATAAGATGAGCGAAGATCCTGACGACGGCATTTCTAGTGTTGGCGCTCTAAGCGACGAGGGCAATGCTAGCCTATGGGGATTCGGGGACGGGGCCAGTAGCACAATCAGTGGTCCTGTATCATCCAACACAGCTATGAGTATGAGTAGGATGCTACCCACTACCGGCCGTCCCGCGTCATTGGGGAGCCCAACCTCAAGCCGAACCAATCCAGCGTCCTTTCACCTTCAGTATGCCGTCGGTGGCCAAGTAGGTAGACTGCCACCATCGTCTCCATCCCCCTCCGGATCGGCCACCCCGGAACCGCTCCATGATGATGAACAGATGGCGGATGGTATAACCTACGATGATGACATAATCGACACGACAATCAGGACCCCCCGTCTGGTTACCTTGCCAAGCAGATTGATTACGGATAGAGATGGCATAGACATACCTGGAACGGGTTTTCAGGACTCCGATTGCGACCAGGGTCCCCTCAATGGAACATAAACTTTTGTCCTCGGGATGCGTTAGATTTCATTTGCCTTTCTCCTTTCCATCATATACTTCACGATCGAATCTCCCATCCTTCCCTTCTCTCTTGCTACTTCCTTTGCTTCCGGCGGCCTATATGTGATTCACCGCGGATATCGCCCGTGGGATCAAAATTGTGGCCGAAAAACCTTGAGCATATAACATCTCCATTCCCTCAATCGTTGAGCGAGCGGATGTTTTACCATTATCACTTGAGCTAGGGCGTCTACCTAAATTTTCCCGACTTTCTGGCGCAACCTAAGAGGATCATGTTTCAATCAGTGGTGAGGACTGTATGAAGGTACTAATATGCAAGTTTGTATGTATTTTCTATCCGATTGTGCCTTCCGAAATTTTGCTATCACTGCAGATGAATAGGACATACACACATATGTGAAAAGTAACTACCAAAAAGCCCTCTTTTCCGTGCACCGGATATCCATAGCAAGTATACCTACATCTTACTGCATAAGATTATAATTCGTAGGATGAGTCCTCATGAAGATATGGCAATAGGGGAGAACTGAAAATGCCCTCCTGGTGATTGTGGGCCCAACTGGCATCTTGACGGGTAGAAAGGTTTAACCCATAGGGTTCATTTTGCCCAATATACCTAGGTAGCTTATATCGTATAGGAACGAATGAACCCCTGTGAGGAGGGTACGCCTTATAGGACCCATCACCGGAGAGTTGCATAAAAATTTTGATATTAGTGATATGTAGGGAAGAAACGGCTATGCGGTGTGCTGTGCACATAGCACATGTATGATCGATCCTAACATACCAACATACTACCACCTATGAAATCATTGCTAGCTACCTAAAGGACGCATATACATACAGCAGGTGGAGGAGTAGGTCGTGTGACTGCACGCTATGATCCCACTATCACGGGGGGATTGGCCGTCGATCAAAATAAAAAACAAGGAGCGTCTCGATATCACACACCTAGGTACTGCTTATTATAGTAGCATACGGCCTGTAGTACTATTTCCATGCAAACCATTTGCTGTATAGTACAGGTGATGGTTGGCAAAATACCTGCCTTATTTGTATGGAGTAGTAGTAGTAGCGGTAGTAGTAGTGACTTTTCCTAATGTAGCGTAAAGTACCTGCATCTTCCATGAGAATCAGGTACGGGGGGTACCTTGGGGGTGGATGGACATAAGCATACACGAATGATGAATGACTAAATGTATGATGGTACTATCATCCGGACTTGGTGATATGCAGAACGAAGTCGTATTCCTCCCCAAGTTTACCGGTATCATCGTATGTAGTGATTTGTACTTGCCGGGAGCACTAAAGTCTAAAGACTTTTAGGGGTTGCATTAGGTACCCGTTGAAGTCACCTCGATGGAAAGACTCGGTGATCCTCAGGCTATCATGCCACTGTACCTACAGGGACTATTCCCATTAGGGACAGGGAACTGCGGATTCGGCCGCTGTGGATTGTGTTGATCCAGCGGCTCTTCCAGTCTTCACGAACTCGTGCGGTACCACGGATTTCTCTCCCTTTTTGCCTCCTGATGTCCTATCAGACTTCTGTTTCCGGCTTCTCCTCTCTCTTTCTCCTGCACGCTCGCCCTCGCTTTCACCCTCACCATTTGCCCTTCTCGCCCCTACTACAATCTTTCCCTGGTCCACTATTCGTTGCTGACATTCACTTGTCAAGCGCGGACAGATTTTTTTCTCCGGGACTAAAGACCGTAACAATCCTGACAGCAAAGCTCAGCAGCCTCTCTTTGTATCGTGTGCGCCACTGTTCTTTTATACGAGATAACGGTAATAAGTCGTCGCTAGGGCCTTAGGGACAAAGAGAGAATCACTGGAATCTAATACCTTTTTTTTTGTCTTATTACCTGGATACTCGTAGCGAGGCGGCAAGAACCGTTGAAACTATACAGTCGAACGGGCGCTTCTCTCTTTCTTGATCAGAACAGTGAGCTTATCGACCGAAATTACGGTCCTTAAAAACTATTTTGCACACACTGCTGCAGCTTATGGCTACTTCTCAGATCGCTTGTGAGTTCACTCTTCCGTTAGAGCCTTGGTGGGGTGAATCGGTTATCCCCTCTCCGAATTCCTATTGACCTAGTCAGTCCGAACCCTCAAGGGGATCGGTATTCTGGATGCTGCGCCCGTATACGAGTCTTTGCAAGGATTTGTGAAGTATCGTGTTCCGTCCTGGTGGTCCTGTGCGGCTGTGGCTGACTAGATTCTTCAGGCCTGAAGGGAACCTCCGTTGCTGCGCTTACTCTCCATGTGGGCGATACTTCGCCTGGGCATCTCCTGACCGGTAAAGCCCTCGAATTGTACTTGAGCCAGCGTGAACTCTAACTTAGGTTTTTAGTGTTACCATCATAAACCCTTTCGTCGGCCACGTTGTGGCCTACCTCCTTGCGGAGAATGTGTTCGAGCTAGGCTTCTCCCCACTTGGCACGTATATAATCACCTGGCAGCGGCCATCAAAGCATGAAAATGGTGATGCGAGCAAGAATCTGAAGGTCTGGTGTATTGCGGAGAAAGCCCAGGGAGGTATTGGTGAGGGCGTCGAGGTGGACTTGATTGTGGGCAGCTTTGTTCAGAAGTCTCAGACGGGTTGGAACCTGCAATACACGTCTGATGAGCAGCTCTGCGCCCGTGTCGTCACCAATCAGGTTCAGTTCTATAAAAGTGATGATCTATCGACTGTCTGGAATAAGCTGTGCCTCGAGGGCGTGTCGGACTTTGCACTTTCTCCCGGCAAGAGCCACGCCATCGCAGTATTCGTGCCTGAGCGCAAGGTTGGATTTCTATTGTGACCACTCGTATGTATCTGTTACTTACACTTTGCTTTCTTAACAGGGCCAACCTGCGTCTGTCAAGGTGTTCATGATTACTGAATTTGAGGCGCCAGTCTCTCAGAAAAGCTTTTTCAAAGGTGACAAGGTTCAACTTAAGTGGAACAAATCCGGCACAAGTTTGATCGTGCTTGCCCAAACGGAGGTAGATAAAACCGGGAAGAATTACTATGGCGAAACTACACTTTATTTACTGAGTGCGACTGGCGCCTCGGATTTGAGAATCGACCTTGGTAAGTCTTGATGCGTAGTATTACTTGAATAATAAGCTTACCTAGTATTTCAACAGATAAGGATGGTCCTATTCATGATGTGACATGGTCCCCTAACTCGAAAGAGTTCGGGGTCGTGTACGGCTACATGCCTGCGAAGACCACCATTTTCAGTCAACACGGGGCGGCAATGCAAAGCTTTTCTCTTAGCCCTCGCAACACGATTCTGTTCTCCCCTCATGGTCGCTTCGTCATCGTGGCTGGATTTGGTAACTTGGCTGGTCAAATGGACATTTATGACTTGAGCAAGGACTACAAAAAGGTTGCCACTATTGAGGCTGCGAACACCACCGTTTGCGAATGGTCTCCTGACGAGAAGTATATCCTCACAGCGACAACCAGTCCCCGACTAAGGGTCGACAATGGCATCCGAATTTGGCATGTGAGCGGAAAACTCATGTATAATGAGGACATGAATGAACTTCACTATGTTTGCTGGCGCCCGAATGCTACGGACGACTCTCTTGAGGACCCGTCTAGTGCTTTGCCAATGCCCCACTTTTCGGCACAAGAATATCTAGCAAAAGTGAAGACTCCCTCAAAGCCTGCTGGTGCTTATAGACCACCAGGGGCCCGCGGGCAGGTAACGCCGCTGGCGTTCAAAAGGGAAGATGAAGGTGGAGCTGCCTTTGTGAGGGACGGTACATCTTCCTTTGGGTCCGGTAATACGAATGGGTTCGGCAAGTCACGGAGACGTGAAGTACCTGGTGCAGAGCTGGCCGGCGAGTACGTACCTCCAGGAGCTGCCCCTGGAGGCGGTGTGGCGCTTCCTTCCGGTGTGGAGTCCGAGGAGAAGCTTTCCAAATCTGCCGCAAAAAATAAAAAGAAAAGAGAGGCCAAGAAGGCGAAGGAAAATGCAGAGAAGACTGCGGCGGCTGCCGAAGGATCTAACGAGTTCCTGTCACCTCGAAGCCAACATCCATCTCCGAGTCCGGACCGCCAAGGCAATCAACGCAGCCGTTCCAAAGTCAACAAATCTGACGTGGGTGGTCAAAAACGCCATAATCGCAAAGAGAGCAGTGCCAATAACCCTAACGGTATACCTACGGGCCCAGCGAACGTAAGCAGAATTCAAAACAAGGGTGACGATCCTGTAGCACCTACAGCCGAGGCACTTGATGGTAATAATGGTACATCTCAAGATAAGAGGATTCGTAGCCTACTAAAAAAGATTCGTGCTATTGATGAGTTAAAGATGCGGCTCGCTGGGGGTGAAAAACTGGAGGATACTCAAATGAAGAAAATTGCAACAGAAAAAGCGGTGCGTATAGAGTTGGAGGGTTTAGGCTATGATGGATAACAGGGTCTAGCTGCCTGGCGCGCGCTGGCACATGCAGCAGCAGTGAATTAATCATGTCTCATGAATTCCTTTTATCTGTGTTTCATTTGCATACAATCCCACCAAGGCTTCACATGGAAAATCTGCTTGGGTTGAGCAACAGAGTGGGGTTCAACACCAGAGCTTAGCGGGCGTTAAGCTAGAATTACTAGATTAAAAGCGCTAGCGCTTCTCAACTTTTTCCGCGCACGTGACCATGTTCTAGGAGCTTGAAAAAAATTTTTAACTTTCCACTAGTTATTAAATCTAGCTATCCAATTGGTAGAAACATTTCCAATCTAGCTATTCAATTGGTAGAAACTTTTCCCAGTCACGTTTTTCCCAATCACATGATTGACTAGGCAGACCATGTCTTCTTTTTTGCGTCTTAACCCTGTTGATATCCTCTTTGCTATACTTCTTGATTGGCCTTTAAAATGGACTCCAGGCGTTGTAGTAGGTTATACAAAAGCTCTCCCAGTTCAGTCTTTCCTTTCAAACCCCGAATGACCTTTCCTCCTGTAACGCACGAAGCTATATAATGGACTATGCCGTAATGTTGAGTATACACTCAACACTTCTATGACCTTTTGGTCGAGTGGTGTAGCCCGTATAAAGGCCTAGCGAGTGCGCATCACACCTCCAAAGTCTTTGCCTCCTGTATTGACTGCAGGACTAAACAAAACGTGTCGAATGCCCGAAAACGCGCTGCTAGTCGTGCAGTCTTGGGAGACTTGGACCCCGATAATGCTCCTGTGGCAAAACGATTTGTGCTAGCACCTATCGCACCAAGATCTAATCCCCAATTCTAGCATGGAACAACAGTCAACAATCTCAAGGAACCCTCCAAAACCGTCGAGCTGCTAGGAGGGCTGGCAAGACTCCTACTCCAACACCTCAACCGCCTCGCATGCCTACTCCTCCGAGCCCGATAACTCCCACTCCCACACCTCAACCGCCTCGCATCCCTACTCCTCCTCCGGGTCCGATACCCGGAGCCTCTTTCTCTCTCCCCGATCTCAATATCCTAGGCTTATTATCTTCCTCACAGCCTCAGAGTCAGCTCGAGGGTACTCCTTTCATACCTCCGGAAGACTGGAAACTACTGAGAATTTCCACCTTGAGCTTGAAAAACACCATATGGAATATTGTGAGAGGCGCAAAGAGAAGTGGTTCGGAATGAGGCTTAGAGTCTACAAGCCATGGCCTGAGGCTATATGTTACCGATGTTGGAACAAGGACCGGGCAATATAGGGTGGTAGGGACATCTTCTTTTCAGCCGCCAACAACATGGGTCCGGGTGCAGCTCCACTCACTTTACCCGCTTTAAGTCAAGTGGAGGAGATGGTTATTGCTCGGGCACATATACAGGTGGTCATAAAGCGTGTTCGTGGTCATCAGTATCATTATTCAGGCCATTGTGTGAGCTTTATGCAAAATAACATTCAAGCTCTTTAATGTACTGCCTCTCATGCCTAAAGATCTTAATATAGTCTTACTCCGACCTAAAGACGCTAATAAAGATAACCCCAGGTATCGCCGTCAATTTCAGCGAGACTTTCGGGTCAGGAGGAGTGCTGTTTTTGCGTTAGCTAAAGGTTCCTTAAATCTCATCATCCGGATTATAGACATATTACTATTCGGGATGATCGGTATAATGACCTACCCGAAGATGGAGATGTCTCTGGTCGCGTTCCTCTTATCTTGCCATTTCCATGCGTTATCCTTTCTTAATCCATCATCAAGCTAGCGCTTTTACTACTCGAACGCACATGACGGGTCCATCTTATCTAGAAGCACCATTGCATTTGTCTGCCGCCAGCTATATACCGTCAATTCACAACTTGCTAACACCCATTGTCAACATTCGCCCACCATCTTAGACTGATTATAGGATTGAATGTCCTCACAAGACGAAATTCACCCCCATTTGGAGGTTTTGGTCTAGACAAGGTATGCATTACTTGATTTACTAGTTATCACCGATTAATCAAGTGTATGTTTATATAAGCCCCTCTAATGCGGTAGAACTACCGACTAGCTATATAGCAATCTCCACTCTCTCTTGCTGTGCAGTATTGGTGCTAATCTCTTATCCTATGCATCTCAAGCTTTTGTCGGTATTGTGTACTTATGTGCAGGCTCTCTCGGGTTCGGCTGTCAGTACCGATTGGCTATACATCCAGCAATCTCTCTATCACTGCCGATTAGCTGAGCAGTAATCTCTTATCTTGAGCGCTGACTAGCTATACAGTATGTACTTAATTTACATACTCTCTTATATGGCACTCTTATCGGTACCAATTAGCTGTGCGCGCAGTATGCAGCGATTTTTACTATGTATTCGCCCATGCTACTAAATTTGCTTTGTACAGTACTTATGTAGTACTTACCACTCAACTGCTAGAACCAATTAGCTACTGCGCAGTGTATTATATATACTTATACAACCTGCTAGCAAAGCTATTATGTATAAGTTGGCACGTATTATTAATTTCGTAGTAGCGTATCATAGCGTGTGCTTATATACTCTCTTGCTAGGTATGTACAGCACCGCTCTTGGCAGTACTCATTACCCCTAGGTTGCACTAGTTAGTATATTACAGTTGGTATGCTAGGTACCTAATGTAATCGATGTTTTATTCTTAGTGCGTACTAGTGACCGGTATCATACTCCATCAAAATTGTATACGTAAGTGTGGTCATAAACTGGTCTGTGCGTCCATTTCGATGATCTTCCTAGGCGGTCAGTTTCGGCTGCTTCTTAGTGCTGCGCCACTCTCTTCTCAGAACCTATCATATCATCTCACAACAGGACAGGTCTCTAATCAAAAATCGGGTTGCTGGAGTATGAAATCAATAACTTAGCTAAGATCCTACGCTGTCAAGAAGACTGAGCTCGGGCGCAGAGTTCGCCGAGCCTTTACTACGGAACGGTCTAGAAGGAAGAACTGGAGACTTGATTCCTTACTATGATATGACTATCAATAAAACATCACGTGAAGAGCTAAGGGCTGGAATGTGGGTCACATGACCCACAACTAGTTTATTTACTAGTATCTTGCTTACGGAGTATAGGTATATATCCGGTAAGATATCAACGACCGCTCTTACATTGCGCTATCATAGTTCAGCATCCTAGTTTAGAATAGACAACGCTTTGGCTAAGCACATAACAGCCTAACCGCTTATAGATAACACGTACATAGGCTAACATACAAATTTTTGAGTGTTGTAATGATAACCACCCCAGAATCCTATATAGTCCCCACTGAGCTCGTTTGCATTCCAAATCGATTTCACCATCATGAATATCAGCCACGATCTCATTTGAACCATATTCTCTAAGTTTAGGCCTCTTAGGCTTTGCCAGACTGCAATCCGGAGATTGTATTGGCAGTCTCTTAGATAATATTATTGGCCATGTGGCAGCTCGGTGTGGCTCGCCGCTCGGGTAGAGCGTTGCATATATGCTTAATCTGTTCTCCGATGGTTCTTAGCAGTACAGAGGGCTCGTCGCAAGCGTCGTGATGGTAGCCGACTCGATACTAGGTGATGATGTAGGCGCTGTGGCACTCTCACCGGCCAGCGTCGCTCTTAGCGAGGCCTGCGCTATGATAGCAACGAACTGTGGTACATCTCATACACCTGATTCGCTCTAGGGCAATTTCAAAAAAAATTTTTTTTTTTAAAGACAGGTCTCTACATGTACCTGTCATATCATACCTATCAGAGCTTTTAATCTAGGCCTCAATCCAGCACGGCTAGATTAGATGCTATACCCAAATCAAAACCCATAGCATCATGACCTGGGCACAACACCACCGTTGCTGCCGAACACTTTAGTCGCTTTAGGTAGTTGGGCTGAAAGGTTGACTTATAAGTCATTTCCCCTGCCGGGGACGACTCCGGCACGATCCCGAGATTTGCTAATTCTACACTATGGCTTTAATTGGTATAAATACCTACCAGTTATTATTATAACTGTTTCATGTTCTGGATTTTTGGTAAGGCCTAAGATTGAGGCGGTATGACCTATTAAGTGGTAACATACCTCCTTTGTCACCAGTTTCACCGTGAACATTCTGATCTCTTTGTGAACCCATGCAATTCTAGTTTATTGACGGTTTGTTGTGATCATCTATCTTTGTCCTTCTTTCGATGGGTTTAAGCTTATGCACAATGATAGTATCATTTCAACTTGGGAAAAGCATGGAAAATCTTTTCTGATCTGAAGTTTGACTTTCTAACTGAAGGTCATCAGGGGATATTTATGTCTTTGACCTGACTTGTGACAGCTAGTCAAATCTAATATGAACTAAAGATAAAGGAGCTCTTGATTCAAGTTAGGTGCTATTATCAATAAAATATTAAGTATGAAGAAAGAAAGAAAGAGAAAAGTAAACAATGATCTATTTACATCATAGGCCCGCTCGGCCGCTATTCCCCTTTCACTGGTCGTCACATGACTGGCTATTTACGCTATATACAGATCCTTCCTCGAATTTGTTTCAACAGTTCAACATTGTATTCAACATCTTGCATGTTGAAGACTACTGAAGTCAGGTATCACTGCTGCCATATTTAGTAAGCTTATGTAAGTGTATGCCTCGCGGTTTGTTCTTGATAGGAATTAGAGCCCGGAGTCACCTGACACTCAGATATTTAGCATATTTGTCTGCAAATATTGTTGGGTATGGTATGGGTATCAGAGCTGACTAGTACGTATCCTCATTAGGTATCCAATACCCAGGTAAGGTACTAGTACTTGCCAGTTGCTAGTACCTACTGCTACTAGTAAGGTCACAACTACATGATATGTTACCGTCACACCATGTGTTAGTATTTTAAATTATACCACAGTTTCGCTGAGCTGCCTTCACCAGCAATCCGAATCTCAATCTCCTCGCTGATGACCTTCCTGGCGTTACATCTGCAGCCGACTTGCCCCGAATTCGAATTAAGGATAAGTCATACGTCAAGGAGGCATGGCTACATAAGAAAAGGATGCACGGTTCGTGGATTTAAAACCGCGGGATGATTCTTGTCAAGGTAGATCCAGCTGGCAAGCAACAGCATAAGCCTCTTTAGCTCTATTCTTATTGTTATAAAGTGAAGAGAATTTGTACCTTTGAAGCTATGGCCACATCTTCAGCAACTACTCGCCTGAACCGAGAGTATCAGGTATTTAAAGAGGCCCCAACGCCATCATGTGAAACTATCGACACGCTACGAAGAGACCAGTCGTTACAACTCCCGCAAATTCATTCAAAGAGCCATTGCTGGGATGGATTATCGATTCCGATATACCATTTCACAGAGTTGAACACCCTCTATTTTTATAAGAGATAACTTGCTCTCAGTTAATGCCGAATGATTCACATCGTCTACCCTAAGGTTAGGATACGTAAAGAGCCGCTGTGGAGGTAAGGCAACGGACCATTTGCTGACAAGATCCCGACCTGATGCTGCTAACCCATATCGCGATGTCGGCGATGTTCTTGAGCACCTTAAGATTCTTTTTAAAGATGCCAATCATGTCCTTAACGCTAAGACATAATTGCGCCGACTCTACATGAGAATAGGTGATAGGTTTCAGGAATTCCTCTCCGATTTCGCATATCTTGCCCAAGAGTTAGGTCTCGCTGAAACCGAATGGAAGAGAGAATCATATCATTGCCTCAGTCCCGAGATGAAGCATATGGTAGCTCCGGAAAGCGATAATGAGGACTTAGGATACAAGGAATTCGCTATTGAATCGGAAAAAGAGGACCCCTAGGAAGAGTCTCCTGCCTAGGGGAAGTTTACGAGTTTGAGACTAGCAGAATTGATTCAAGCAAGTTATTAGGGGGACAAAGCTTTCCTGTACCGAGTACTAAACTAGCTTTAAATGGATGTTGTGTCCCAGCAAGTTCCCTTGCCGACTCAGAAGCGAAAGGATATATTTTCATTGACACTAAATTGGCAATAGAGCTTGCTAAATTTTTCTCAATACCCACCATTCCGCTACCAGAAGCTTGCCCGGTCAAGGGCTATAACGGAAAGCCGGGCACACTAATAATGAACCTTATTGTGATGCATCTTTAGGTTTATGGAAGGAGGTTCCTGAAAGCCCATAGTGATAACAGATCTCGGAAATCATGGTCTAATCTTAGGTCAGAAATAGCTTGCTGAAAAGGATATCTGGCTAGACACAAAGAATCGCAGATTGGTATGGTCAGAGGAGCGACCTGGTTCGAGAAGACACAGTCTCAGATGATGAAAATATCTCTTGAAATATTAAAGAAGCCCGACCCAAATCCTGAGCATCAGAGAGATATGGAACGGCGTGACCAGGTCTTCGAAAAATATGAGCGAGAGTCGAGAGACCTAGTGGGGAAGCAAAAGAACATTAAAAGATATAACCATCACACGTACGATATCGATCACTGAGACAGCCTTAACAAGGTGAAACATGCCCTGGTAGAAGTGAAAGAGGATCCTGTCATTCATCCTTCCCCAGGAAGGGCGTTAGAGGTTTAAGAAAATTTCCCGAAAATCGATATCGCCTTGATCAGCGCCCCAGCTTTCCATCAGTATCTGAAGAAGGATAACGAAATCTTTACCACCATCTTCCACAAGATCGATCGAATGATAGAGGAGAAGGTGCTAGAAAGATATGACGAGGAAGAGAAGCAAAATAATGAGGAGATTTCAAGAAAGCTACCGACTCAGTACATGAGCTCAGGATGTCTTTTCCAAAAAAACATCTGATACTATACCTCTACCACGAGACTATGACTCCAAGATCAAACTGGAAAACGGTGCCTCCTTCCCTGGGACAATTGGATATGGACCTCTACAAACAATCCCTAGAACAACTGAAGGCCGGGAGAAAGTATGTAGTGGAAAACCTTCACAAAGGGTTTATTGAGAGAAGTAAGGCGTTGTTCGCATCTCCAATTCTGATGGCAAGGATGCAAAATGGAAAACTTTGCTTTTGCGTTGATTATCGGAAGCTTAATGCTATTACAAAGAAGGATAGATATCCCATTCCCCTTATCGATGAGCTTCTTGCAAGATTGAATCGTGCACGAATCTTTAGGCAAGGATTCCATCGAATCAGGATGAGCCCGGAATCCGAAGACCTTACTACATTTTGTACACTCTATAGAATGTTCAAGTACAAGGTCCTACCGTTCGGACTAGCGAATGGACTAGCTGCTTTCCAACGGTTCATTAACGAGATCTTTATCGATTATCTTGATATTTTTCTCACTGCTTATATCGATGATCTTCTTATCTATAGCGAAAACGAGCTTGAGAATGAGATCCATGCAAAGAAGGTTTTAACTCGTTTACGAGACGCTGGCTTACAAGCTTCTACTCAAAAGTGTGAGTTCCATGTGAAATGAACCAAATATCTAGGTTTTATTATCACCCCAGGTGGAATAGAGGTAGACCCTGAGAAAACGGCGGTTATTACTAATTGGGCAGCTCCTAGCACAGTTCGAGGTACTCAATCTTTCCTGGGATTCTGTAATTTTTACCGAAGGTTCATCAAAGACTACAGCAAGATTGCGAAGCCTCTAAACAGACTTACCAAAGACAATGTTCCCTTCCTATGGGATGCAGATTGCAAGCGAGTGTTCGAGGAACTCAAGGAGAGATTGTCTTCCGCCCAATATTATGACATTATTAACCTAATCTGCCTAGAAAGATGGAGACTGACGCGCCAGAAGGTGTTATTGCTGGGGTGCTATCTCAGCAGCATGGGGATCAGTGGCATCCGGCTGCCTATTTCTCAAAAACTATGGCACCAGCTGAACAGAATTACGAGATCCATGACAAGGAGATGCTAGATGCTCGCTATCATGCGTGCACTACACGAGTGGAGAGCCGAGCTAGAGGGATTGCAAGGGAAGGGTCGCTTCAGCATTTGTACAGACCATAGATAAAGCGGTTGGAATACTTTATAGCAAAGAAGAAATTGAATGCTAGACTAGGCGAGATGGGCTGAATTCCTTTCCCAATTCTTCTTTATGATTAGATTTCGCCCCGGGGAGCAGAACAGTCTCACAAATGCCCTATCCGGACAAGAAAATCTAGTGGAGCAAGCTGACGGAAAGTGTTATCGTATGCAGGTGCTACTTCGACCCGAGTCCATGGAGAAACAGATACGCGAGACCTTATCAGTGAAGCTGCTGGATTCTTCCCTTCCAGCGGGCAGTCCTGAAGGGGACTCAGAGACCATGACGATTAAATATTTTGAACCGAACACCTTCATCATTAGAAGAATATCGCGAGCACGCCAGAAAAGGAGACACTTGACAAAGACACTAACCTGCTATTCCAAGGGAGGTTAGCAGTAGCAGACGAACTAGACTTGCGGGCCCGTTTGCTGGATGAGATTCACAGACAAAAATCCACTGCGCATCCCGGACGCAAGAAGGCCGAGGCGTTGTTAAATCTCGACATTACTGGGCTACATGAAGTAAGGTTATAACCGATAACTGTCTGGTCTGCAAGCGAACAAAGACAAACCGGGACAAGAAGCCCGAATTTTTGAGACCCTTACCAGTGCCAACTCGCCCCCGGCAACACATCAGTATGGACTTCCATTCATTCCCTAAAGATAAGGGTGGATTTAATACTGTATTCGTGGTTGTAGACCGATTGAGCAAACGAACTGTATCTATCCCTTGCCACAAGACTACATCAGCTAAAGAGATGGTAAAGCTTTTTGTTGAGCATGTTTATCGATGGAAAGGCCCCCGGAAACGATTGTATCAGGCCGCAGAGATCAGTTTATCTTTGAGTTCTGGAATGAAGTTTGCAAAAATTTAGGCGCTCGGATCAAACCGTCTACCAGTCAGCATGCCCCTACCGACGGGCAGACCGAAATTATGAACCGGTATATGGCGGAATGCCTGGGACCGTTCGTTAGTTTCTATCAAGACGACTTGCCGGAATTGCTGCCGATGATCGACTTCGCATTTGCCACCTTGGAAAGCGAATCTACAGGCTTTTCACCTTTCCTGATAGATAACGGCTACGAACCAAAGATGTCATTTGATTAGCAACAAACTAGCGTGGGAAATCTGAAGATGGAGCAAAAGGACGCCCAAACTTGACTGCGGCACTTGCAAGAAGTTCGGAGTTGGGCTCACAACATTATGAAAAGAGCTCAGGAGCGGCAAAAGACTCAAGCAGGTAAGCATCGCCGCGAGGAGGATTTCAGCGTTGGCCACTACGTTATGGTTACCGCTAAGAACTGGAGTAGAGGAAGGCCTCGTAGGAAGCTAGCCGAGCAAGCCACTGATCCATACCAGTCTGTGGAAAATGTAGGAAATTTATATTAATTTGGATCCCCCTACAACTATTAAGGTGCACCCTATCTTCGCACCTGAGAAGTTACGGCTCGCCCCCAAAACTGAACCCTTGCAAGGGCAGATGCCTATTGAGGTGGATGGACACGAAGAGTGGGAAGTTGAAAAGATCCTAGCTGTACGCCCACACCACCAGGTATCCTATCACGTTAAATGGATAGGTTATGGCGACGACCCAGAATGGTATCTTGCGGCGCATCTCAAGAACTCCCCTTATGCACTTCAAGACTTCCATAACTAAATATCCTGACCAACCAGGCCCCCCGAAGCGACTATGTGAGTGGCTGAAAGCTGCAGAAGACGAGGTATTCACGGAGGATCATGAGGACGACCGGCCAAGAGGATGGATCTCTACGAGGCGGAGACGTTAGCAACTAACAAGTATGAACCGAGTGTTGGCTGTCGAATTGGGACTTTCAGACTACATAAATACCTGGGACATGCATCACGCTGAAAAGGGGGGTAATGTGAGGTTGCTGACCCATATTAATTTCTGCCATTCTTTACCACCCACATGATATATAAGTATAACAATCGAAATCATGTTCCCAAACAATTCAAAAAAGGACGGCTAGTTAAGCTATCGACACGGAGCTTTTAAATTCAAACATCCCAAGCTAGTTCCACGGTGGATTGGACCATTCCGGATCACTGAGCGAATTGGTGGACAGGCCTATAGACAGGCTCTAACCGAAAAATATTCGCGTGTACACGACGTTTTTCCTGTTCAACTACTCGAGGACTATCACCTCCGTAAAGGCGATGATAATACCTTCCTCCCTATGCCTGGCCTCAGGGATGGCAATGATGAATGGGAAGTACAAGAGATTCGAGATGCGAAACGACTCAACGGCACTCTGCATTCAAATGGGCAGGTTAGCCTTCAGAATACGATTCATGTGAACCCGCAGACCATCTCACAAATGCTCAGCGAAAGGTGAAAGAGCTTGAGAAAACTGAAGCGAGAAAGCGCAAGAGAAAGGGAAAAAACCGAGAGAAGGACAGTGATAACAATAGTGGTGGAACACATGGAGCGTCTGACATGCTGATGGATGGATGATTTAGCATTGACTTAATGCTTAATTAGGTCTTTTCACTCACAAAGTACCGTGATACTACCAATCACTCTTTTTTCCTGAGGTAGTCAAAAGGGGCTCTAGGTTTTCTCAACGAGAGTTGGATTGCAATCTGATTTGAAATGTTGCACTAACTATAACGGCTTGCAACTTTTACCGTCGCTTTATTTATGAGTTCTCACGGATTGCCAAGCCTCTTCGGGACCTACTATGCGGCAAAGAAAGCCAGGTCTTGTTGGACATGACTGGCAGAAACCATAGCCACAAGCGTTTGAGGAACTAACACAACAGCTCCTATTTTGCGTCGCTATGACCCTAGCTTGCCGCTACGCCTAGAAACCGATCTGAATATCGAAGTGTTCAGTGACCATCAGAATTCGAAAGACTTTATGTCTCAAACGCGACTCGGTGGATGGCAAACACGATGGCTAATCAAGTTGTTACCGTACGACTTCTGGATCTTCTATCGCAAAGGTGCGCTTAATCTGGTAGATGGCCCTAGTAGATGCGAAGGAAGTGTGCAAAACCCGATAAATCCATTACTTCCTGCCCTACGCGTAAGAATGGCTTGTTCCTACCTATTCTTGCACTTCGAAAGAGGCGTTAATCAAGGGCGATGATCTGCCAGCTGCATCGTCAGAGGAGATATCGACCCAAGGTGACGACCCTATTGGTGCGGGGAAGCCATATACGTCTGCTGCGGGAGACGGTGTTAGACAAGATGAAGATACCTGAGGTTATAGCCGTCGATGAAACTGCTACGGCAGATTTGAACAGACTACGCCTGCACCTAGTGAGGGCCTAGGCTAAAATGGCCACTCAAGATCTCAGTCCTGGTAACTCAAACTTGCCAGCGGACTTGATCAAGTTGATCGGAAAGCACCAAGAGCAAGATCCATACCCTTGATCTTTTGCAGCGGCACTTCTATTGGCTAAAACTAGGAACTAACGTTAAAAAGTAAGCATCAACATGTCCGCAATGTCAAAGCAGAGCGGTTCACCGTCACAGCCGTATGGCTTTTAGAAGCATTTTATCTAGAAGACAAGGACTAGAGCGTTCAGACACATTTCAGTTAATTGGATTACAGAACTACCAGAGTCATGCCGCCGAAGCACCGGTGAAAAATCCAACTCGATTTTAACAATTATGTGCAGAAAACCACGCCAAATAACCTGTTATATATTAAAATAGAGACTTATTTTTATCAAGCTAATTGAATCGACTCCGTTAATTCTAGCTATGATTTTGAAGGGAGATTTATACTAGGCATTCTGGCACCCTTCTCATAATAGGAAATTACTTGAGTCAATTATGAATAGCAAAAACTAACTTATAAAATGAAGCATTGCTTTGGACGATTCATGATTCTTTCATTAATCCAATTTTTCTTTTTCCTTTGTTGTGCCCATAACTCCGTAACATAAATCGATGACATGAAACTTGCAACGTATCATAAGGCAAAGATGCTCCCGTGTGCGTTCATCATCTAGTATGTACGCTCTTTGTATACACCCCTTGATGTTCATACGGAATCGTAAAATTCTGCTACGCCACAGGAGAGAATATGCTTCATCAATTTTAACATTATACGACATGGATTGCGGTATTTGTTTTCATGGAGACAACATGTCTAGAGAGAGAATACCTGAAGCAAACGCGCGCACTGAAAGACTGCATGAACTACGACAGAAACTACGAGAACGCCTTACGCGATCAAATGAGCGAATGGCCAGGTACTATAATCGGAACCACGCCCCCAAGCAATTCATGAAGGACCAGCTGGTAAGGCTTTCAACGAGGAATCTGAAACTCAAATACCCCAAATTAGCACCCCATTAGATTGGTCCCTTTAGTATTTTAGAACGAATAGGTGGACAAGCGTACCGATTAGCCCTGTCGGACAAATATTCGCGACTTCATGACGTCTTTCCCGTACAGTTACTTGAAGGCTATCATTGCCGCGAAGGTGATAAATAACGAAGGTAAATTCCTCCCTATGCCTGATCTATTGGACGAACAAGAAGAGTGGGAGATGCAAGAGATTCGTGATGCCAAAAAGATTGATGGATCTCTTCGCTATTTGGTCAGATGGACAGGCTGACCTTTAGAATAGGACTCAGTGCGATTTCCGTTGGACACCATAAATTCGATTCGAAGACATCGACATTGGCCATTGTAAATGTCGATGGTAGTCTTCGGTTCGAATTCGTGGATTTCAACTTTTATTTTATAAGAGTCATAACGGGACTTTATCATTGGAATGGAAGTCATGATCATGTCGCTTCATGGTCACCCCTCCGGTGATGATTTTCTCCAGACAAACATCAGAGGATGAAGATTGCAATGGCTTCAACTTGTGGAGCACGGCTGCCCTATAAACAGGGGCGTTGCCATTACCCAACCTGGAAAATATAAAACTTTCTGTAACTTGTGTTTATTCTAGGGGGCCCGGGGGGGACCTTTTATTGCAACCGTCGAAGCGGTCATTAATGTAATCGGACCTAGAGAACGCGAAGGTGAGCTCCCTCCTAGTGAGGGTGCTTTTTATTGTTTTCCATGTGGAGGCTGACAAATATAATATGAAGTTTGAGAGGCTAGTACCAATTATGTCAGCTAGTCTTATGTATCTACCTATGTAGTGGCCTTGATAAAAATATATACTAATTGTGTGAATACGTTTTTAACCCGGCTACCTCTACCCTCAATAGACTACTATGAAGCTTGAAACTCGTACAGTACCTGCAGACCAACCGAATCGAAGCACCGAATTCTTATCTTTCCTGTGTCCGGTGAAACGTGAACCGGTTCGGCGGACCTGGTAACGAGAGCTAGCCCATCATGCCAGGTCCATTCCACTATTTCCCACCAGCCCTGTGTAGTAGTGATGGACGGTAAAGTGTGTGTGTGTGTGTGCAAAGTGATCACGCGAGAGCCCGGGCGGACTATAGGGCAGGATTTAACCCAGCCCTTTCAGTGTAGATTGTGATAGTGCTTACGATTACTATTACTAATCTAGTATTATATAAGCTCCCCGCTGTTCAGATCAGTTATAACTTGTAGGGAAAATTACAGGGTGGCTCCACGGTCCTCTAAACGAGTTTCGATCATCTATTATCCCATCGTACTTTGAATACGTGACTACTGCATAGCTGCTTCCTCGGTTTTCCGGATTTGAGCCGTTCAAATTCATCGGCATCACGGTAATTACAGCATTTGGTGCACAAGTCAAGAGATTTACTGGCTGGGGTGTGGGTAGAAGTTATGTTTTTAGAAAAGACCAGCGTTAACTTGCGTGTTGTAAGTGGATCTGTATTGCAATCATGGGAAAACATTAAAATTTTAACATATCATACATAGCATGGAATCAGCATCAACACCAGCATTCCTCACAAAGCAAATAAGCCAAATTAAAGCAAATAAACATATCAAATATGGACGCAAGGGTATGTTTGTCATATATATTTGCAAATATACATTGGCTGTATCCCTACCCTATGTTTAACCTATTAGGTTACATATAAGCTTACAAATGGTGTTGATGGTTGATGATGTTCTATCTTTTCACTATTTATTCACTGGGAGAAAGATGAGGCCATTTTCCTCCAGCCTCAGGAGTCAGGGTAGGCATATTCCGCCCTAAAATCTGACACTTAACAAAATATGCCAATATAGTCGGTAATACTATAAACCATTATGTTAAATTAAGCTTTATGAATGCCAACAATGTTAGTGGCAGAACCGTGGGAACATTAAGGTTTGAGTAGCACTTCTTGTGGGGTTGGGGCGCTGAGCCATAGATATGTCATGAGCTTATATGGATCATAAGCTTATATAATTGTATGACGTTGATAGTTTGATATAATCGTATAGAGGAAGAAAAAAAAAAGAAGAGAGGATTAGTTAACGGCCTCTTTTGTTGTAACCATCCCTAGTCCCTTTTAAATGCCGTTGAAATGCTTCCTTGGGCAATGCTTTATCAGGATATCTGACGTCATGTCTGTCGTCCGTATATATTCAAAACAGATCAGACCATTGGCTGTGGCATCTTGAATGATGTGGAAGCGTACATTGGTGTGCTTTAATCTGCCGGAGACCGTGTATAACGGTTGATTTGCTGTGGTGATAGCGCCTTGAGGCCACCGTGATGCATGAAGATAAAGCTGGAGGTTGAACGGCGGTTATTAGGATTCGCAGCAAAATCCTAGCCACTATATCCTAGCAGACTTGATACAGGGGAGGAAGTACGGGGGGTATTGAGTGATATACCAATGTCTTAAGTGGACACTAAGTAGCGCAAAACACGCTTCGGGGCTGCAACATGCTTTTCAACTGGCTTGGAGGAGAACTTGGATACGCAACTTGGCGCGAATTCCAGGTTAGGACGTGTGCACAGCATTAAGTATAATAAGGCTCCCACGGCAGCGCGGTACTCTGCTGCATCCTCATCACCTAGGAGCTCCGATTTAGACGCTTCGACAAGAGCGATTTTGGGATCCGGGTAGTGACGACCGACGATGTAAGCGCATTAAATCGCTCAAGGATGCGCCTGGCATAGCGACGCTGATGTAGGACAATCTTGTCTTCCCCACGTTCGATCCCCATGCCGAAGAATACTCTAGGATAGCCTAGATCCCGCGTTTTAAACACATTTATACATTCCTAAATGAATCGTTCGATGCTCTCATCTGTGCCAGTCAGCAGAATATCGTCTACAAAGAGAAGGACGACAAAACAGTTGTCGCGTAATTCGAAAAATAAGGTGGGCTCAACTTTGTAGCAATAAAATGCACATTTTGGTGCACTTGCTTGAGGCCATATAATAACCGACGAAGCTTTAAAGCATAGCGCCGGGGATCGATGTCCATGCCTTCCAGCACCGCCATATAGACACCTGTATCTATATCACCGGTTAAAAGTGCGGTGATTATATCCAAGTTGCCAGCCATTGAATATTGATATAAGCACAAGTAACCTGAACGTAGCAAGGGACGCCGTTGGAGCATAGGTTTCCATGAAGTCAACGCCGTAGCGCTGGAGAAAGCCGCGAATGACTAGGCGGGCCTTATAGCGTGTATTTCCGTCAGGTAGAGTTTTGTGCTTAAATACCCACTTGCAGAAGCACCCAGGAGGTAGTTGGCTGGCCTTTAAGATTGTATATGTTCCATTGTTATGATGAGATTCCAGTTCTTCTTTTACCGCTTGTGGCCATCCAGCAGGATCTTGTAGCAAGGCATCCTGGTAGGAGAGCGGATCGCCGTTGTGATTAACACGGGGAACCTTCTTTTGCCTGGGTGGGATGGAGAGCGACTCCACGCGTTGCAGGATCAACGCTGCTTCCATAAGATTATTAAACCCATTAGGCTTATGGTCTTATCGTAGGTGCCGAATATGACGTTTCCTCGTACATAATAAACGGGTTGGCTCGAGGACAATAAAGCCTAGGCCGGGGCTTGTTGCATCCAGAATGGGTTCATTGAGGAAATTGGCACCTTAAGAGAAGAATATAGGGATGGGGAAGGTGGCAACGATACCGTATGATCAATGCGTGTACCGACCGCAGAACCAGGAGGACTTCTTTGTTGTGCAATAGACGGTCCGAATCCCACCGGAGGCTGAATCCAGGGTCCTGGAAAAAGCTCTTCATCGAACTTGATTTTAGGGTGGTTGGACGCACGAAGCGTGAGAAGGTCCAGGCACTTGTAAATTGATTTTGGGCCGGCGACATATCCAACTAGAATAGCAGGGCGGGAATGGGGGTCGCCTTTATTGCGCCGTTCTCCGTACAGATTAACGTAGACTACGCCAACGTTTGATGACGACATTGAACTGCGTAAGGATCAGATTGATAAAGGTCTTGGTAAGAGAACCGATGGTGGCAGCGTCTTTTAGGGAAGAGGAGTATACCTAGCTAAAGCGCGTGTGATCCTCGACGAACAGAAGCATATATTTGGATCCACCGATGGAAATACCAGTAAAGGGAACAAGTCCGCGTGTACGAGTTCAAAGGCCTTAGAGGTGCGTTCGAAGACACGGGGATGGGGAGAAGCCTTCATTTTGCCTTGCTGGGAGGTATGCAGACAGGGAGCTAACGAGGGACAGAGAAATTCCACTTCTCGAAAATCCCGTTGACCTAACCGATTGTGCCACATCCGCAAGGTGCTATATTCTCTGGCCCGTAGAGCACGAAGGGAGTTAATGGTTAATTTGCGCGACGGACGCAGACAACAAAGAGATTTGAGCTGGTTTCATCGGCAAGTTTGCACCAAGCATTGACGTCAGGACTATTACGGTGACGAATATAGACAATACCAAGTTCTGCTTGATCAAGGATATCCCAAGAGAGGTTTTCAGCAAGATCTGGGACAAACCAGAAGGGGGGAACTATAATGAAAGGACCAGGACCAATCTGTATAGTCTGCGTGCCTTGGCCCTCGGCAAGGATGACAGAGTTATCACCTAGGTAGATTTCCTTAGGCTCACAGAATCGTTTATACTCTTTAAGGACCGACAAGTCATTTGTGTAGTGATGCGTAGCGCCCGAGTCAAGGATCCAACTCAACTCAGGGTGTCTTTCTCCCGGGTGCTACGGTTGACATATGACTCGCGCAATCAGGAGGTGGGCGGAGTCAGATGGTTGGGGTATTTGAGGATTCTGATATTGAGGGAGATCTGGGACCTAAATTCGGCAGGGTGCGTTAATTCGGCACTTTCCCCACGAAGATAAAGATATTCTTGGAAGTCTTCGTTCATGGTTAGCTCGGGGTAGGATGGCTGCGTAGGTTGATTCGGTGAAGGCTGATTCTGTAAACGAGCAATTTCATTTCGGAGCCTTTCTTCGACTCGCATTCGTACAAGCTCTAGTTGATTCTGCGATTTTGCAGTGCTGCCATGTGTCTATCCGATAGGGGTTCGGTCTCAGATGCATGTTCAGGAGTTCCGGTGTTATTCGACACCTCGTCTCCGTTAACTTCTTGATCGGGTCTTCGATCGTTTCGTTATGTTGCTGCTTTTCTGTAGTATGCGGTGTTAGCAGTCCAAAAGCGGGATCTAACTGGTTTTCAAGCGTTTCTCGTGTATTCTGCATCCGTCGTCTTTTAGGGATGTATGGCAGTGATATATCAGGGGTCGCTCCTGATCGAAGATCCAACCAATCAGCTGTTAAAACATTATAGATGAGTCAACTCAGGGCAATCATAACCCGCGAGAGGACTAGTGTTATCGTGTATTGGATTATATAATGGTAGGTCACATGGTATGTAGGGGATAGCTGTATTCCACCTATCAAATAGACAACTCAATCACACGCGATGAGCGGATCTATATTGCATATGGCGTCGCGGCAGCTTCGTGGTGTGAGCCGCCTTGGCTCCGTAGTGGAAACTACTTTTTGTCGTCGACATGCTTCTTCGATGGCATTCAATTGGGAGGATCCTCTTGCGGCTACGGAGTTGTGCACGGAAGAAGAGCTGTCGATCCAGGACACAGCAAGGCAATACTGCCAGGAGCGGTTGTTACCTAGGGTACTCGGTATGTACTATACAGCATACGTGCCTATATATACATGACATCAGCCAAAAGGAGCCTAAGATCAGACTGACCAATTACCATTTTCAAGATGCCTACAGGAATGAGGACTATGACCACAAGATCTTGGAGGAAATGGGAGAGATTGGCCTGCTGGGCGCTACGATCCACGGTTATGGCTGTGCCGGTGTCAGTACCGTTGCGTCTGGCTTGATTAACAAGGAAGTTGAACGGGTGGATTCCGGGTACCGGTCTGGCATGTCCGTGCAGAGTTCTCTGGTGATGACGGGGATCCACGAGTTCGGGACACAGGAGCAAAAAGAGAAATTCCTCCCACAACTTGCAAAGGGGAAGATTTTAGGTTGTTTTGGCCTTACAGAACCGAATCATGGCTCCGATCCCGGATCCATGGAGACTGCTGCGAAGGAACATCCTACAAAGAAGGGGTTTTACTCGCTGTCGGGAACAAAGACCTGGATCACAAACTCCCCTATCTCAGACCTAATGCTGGTGTGGGCAAGACTCCAGAGCACTGGCAAGATCCGCGGGTTCCTGGTCGAACGCAATCAATGCCCGCCAGGCACGCTGGAAACCCCAGCGCTCAAGAACAAAATAGCGCTGAGGGCATCCGTAACCGGCATGATTCATATGGATGGCTGCCCTGTTCCGGAAGCGAACATGTTCCCCGATGTTGAGGGCCTGTCGGGTCCATTCACCTGTCTGAGTAGCGCCCGGTTGGGAATTGCATTTGGAACGATGGGCGCGCTAGGCGACTGCATTCATCGCGCCCGAACATACGCATTGGAAAGAAAGCAATTCAAAGGCAACTCTCTGGCCAGGTATCAATTAGTGCAGAAGAAACTTGCGGACGCAACTACTGACGCAGCGTATGGCACTTTGGCCGCCATCCAGGTAGCAAGGCTGAAGGATGCAGGGAAGGCGGCCCCAGAGATGATTTCAATGGTTAAACGTCAGAATTGCGACAGAGCTCTAGCCAATGCACGAATGTAGGGTGCGAAATTCAATTCTTCACCCCGTCATTCTCCCTTATCACCCGTTACAATAACCTATATTCTTTTGATAATATTACTGCTTCCTGCCCTCCGTTGTTGGAAAGAAGGAATGAGCAGAAAGAATAATTGATATGAAATTAGATTACAGGAGATTTTCGGCGGTAATGCCACTAGCGACGAGTATCATATTGGACGACATGTGGCTAACCTATTTGTCACTCAGACATACGAAGGTCAAAGTGATATTCACGGTAAGGGCTCTTTCTTCACATATTTTTACTTCTTGTCCGCTTTTACCTCCCCTCCCCCCATTTCCATGTCATGCATACTCCTAGATAAGAAACATGCTTATTTTATTTCCTATGATAGCTCTCATCCTAGGCCGCGCAATTACTAGTATCCAGGCCTTCGTTTAAGGTGAATGGATTATCTCTGCACAGAGTACTTGTACATGTGGTGTCATATCTAGCATCTTTTCCAAACGCAAGATCCTCATTTTGTTTTTGCCCTATTTATATGCAAATATGAAGAGTGAAAGAGAAAGTTCATTGAGACCTGATCGACATTGCCATTTTTCACCCCATCTATATATATATATTGTATCAACAACTATGTGATATAGAGGGGAATGAAAAGAGAAAAGGAAGGAAAGAAGACTATTCGGTGGATGAAATTGTCGTGATATTTGTTTGTGATTGGTCGAAATTAAGGGAAAAAGGATCACTAAGGTAGAAGAAGGAAAGGAAGAAGGGCAAATATGAAGAGAAAGTAAAGGGGTAAAAAAGGAAAAAGGTAAGAAAAGAGGGTGGGAAAAGCCCCGATATATAGATAACCAAAGAAAATTCGTCTCAAGCAGGCATTTGGGACTGGAGAAAATCAAAGACTCCAGTTGGGAAGTATTCCTCATCAAACCCCCAGACATCAGCCACCATTGGATCTAGGGAGCCCTCAGAAAGACCGACATGGGGCTTTTCTTCTAACCCATTACCACGCTCAGCAGATAGTGGTGCCACCCCAACGAGCGGAGGTGGATTACTGAGCAGAATATCCCGCTCACCTAACGACTGTGCCGAGGCAGATATACTGTTACTTCCCATCGCTGAGTATATTGAGGATGACTCGTGCAGCCAGCTCTGCGGTTTCTGCAAATCATTGCAAGGGTTCCTCCTCTCCCACTCCCGGAACCCATCAAGCATTTTCCCCAGCCCTCGCGCAATATGATGACTCACATGGCGCTCGCTCGCCCGTTCACTAATAAGCACCATCAGATCGACGATCCTTTCTACCAAGTTGCGGACATAGGGGATATCAATATGTAGACCGGCCGACGCAATGGAATTGCGCTGATTTGAGGGGCCAGTCGCCGAACGGGAGTGTCCCTTCACTGCGATCTTAAGCAGGAATACAGCAGCAAATGTGATCATACTATGTAAATATAAAGGGACCCCCACTAGACTTCTTTGCATGTCGGGCTCGTCGAGTACCACTTGAAGAGTGGAAATGGCGGAATCTATCGCAATTTCCGCGTGCTTCTTACGCTGTGTGGACATCTTTCGCACTGAGGGTGCAGAGTGATAAGTCCGCAGGGCGATAGAATTCAGTGTGAGTCGAGAGAAATGGAAATGCAAGTAGACCCCTTTGTATGGATATGTACCGACGTACGGGTTGACAGCTGTTGAAATTAGAGAAGGCGTCAAATTGTTAAATAAAGGTGAGTAGAACCTATACGGGACTCCCAAGCCCTACACCAACCCTCAATATCTGCATCGAACCGTTCAATCTGAGTCAAATCACCCTCCGGCACTTCCAAGTCTACATCGGGACCGAAGGCATGGTATATTCGAGTGAGGATGATAAATAGGGCAACTTGACTGTGGAGTCGAATGTCGCATTGTGCGGTCGCGGGTGAGTGTACGAAATCAAGGTGGTTAGTTATGGTTGAGTCTTCGTGGATGATTGGCGGCCGTCCGTAGGCGATTGAAAAATGATGCTCCAGGACCTAATTAATAGGCCTTAGTTAAGCTATAACTAGAATGAAGACGAGGATCAACCCTTACGTAGAGAAGATACCAAAGTCGTGCTTGTTCCCTATGCTCGAGAGATCCCTGAACTGCCTTGCGATAGCATTGATGCAAATTACGCTCCGTTGCGATACGCACTGCATATCCAGACAACTTCCAGCTGACATCAGATAGCCAGAAGGCACCGATACACAACGCACGAAGATCATCGAAAGTATGGTGTCGACTCAACATCGAGCCCGATGCCAGCCTTGCAAACTCGGCGTAGCAGGTGTCGAAGACTCGTTCCTTTTCTGGGATATGCAAGGCTGCCACGGCAAGGATGGCAGCCGAAAGTAAGGCTGAAGATCTTCGGACTGAAGTTAAATCCTTATGTGCCATTGCGATGCCATCCCACAGATAGTGATTCAGTCGCTTATCAAAGTAGCTGAAAAGTTTTTCCGCCTCGGCTTGATCAACCACGCCTCGAGAGATGAAATCGGTTGCGAGAACTCGATCCGGTGCAAACTGGCGCCCCGGTGAGTTTTCCCGAGAATTCCCTAATTGGGTGACTTCGTACAGACTTCCCATGGGGGCTGTCACCAATGACGAGCCCGCTGGATCTTCTCTATCCGGTGCATAGTGAGACGGATCACGATGACCCTTGTAGCCAGACGAGGCCGGCCGTTGCGATTCTCCTACCGAAGCCTCGATAGATGTCGTATAGCATTCATGTGAAGGTAGGGCCTCCACTGACGCTGCTGACCACTTTCGACCTCGCTCGCAGGAGCCCGTCGGCGTAGGCCCGCAACCAGCTTGATAGTACGAAAGCTCCGGAAGCTGCGCTTTCCTGAGCAAGTCCGTCACCGCAAGCTCGATCATGGTCTTCCACCTATATAGGAGGCGTTTGCTAGGTTAGTGGTGCCATAGCACCGCAACCAACGGAGAAATCAAAGGACGGCGCTTACTCCGCTTCGTCATCCAACAAGGTCTGGAGACTTTTATTTACGACGCACTGTAACCCCATGCGCTGACATCTTTGGCACACTGACTCACCCGTCTTGATATCACATCTAACTTTATGACGCTTGCATTCGGTGCAGGCCCGAATCTTGCGTGATATCTTGGGTATATACCGGAAGATGTTGCGCGGATCCTCATCTGGTGTCTGCGGGGGAACAGGACCGGCCACAACTGGCGAGGAGGGTGAACGATCGCCATTGGCTTCGAATTGAATCCGACCTCGCTTCATCGTCGCAAAGTGGGCATGAAAACCATAATCAATGCTGGCATTGTGGAGGGTCTCCCCGTCATGGCACAAAACCGATCTTGGAGGAAATGGAAGGATGGGTGGGGGATAAAACGGGCGGAGACCTTCACTGCAAAATACTCCGTTAGAAGACCAGAAGACAGACGTCCTGTGGAATTAGCAAACGGGGGGAAACCACGGAACCACCGTTATCTGCCACTAGCGCGCCTGGAAGCTCCAGAATGATTCCTGTTTGCGGAGCAAGAAGATAACGAGGTTCTCCAACTGGATGGAAGACATCTTCCGTTGGTCAGCCACCAGCCATCGATAATACATCCGATAGGGTTCCCTAACGCCGAACTTCCGACCTCCTCACTTTGGATCACATGACCATGTGCGTGTTGGGTGGAGGAAGCAGTGCGCTAGCCCTGATTAGGTCTAATTGCGACCACGCGTTAAACTTCACGTCTCGCGTCTCAGTTCTGAAAGTTCCACCTTGAGGTAGGCCGTTGGCATCAGAATCCCAACCAACAACTTTTGAGTGGGAATTTATTACTGGCCAACTGCTGTCATCGACAATGGGTATTAAACGTAAGGCTTCCGACTGTCCCTACTGGACTGGAGACGAGTCTCATGCGCGAGACTGCAAGTTAACGTGTCCCGATGTGCTAACCCGAGAACTTATGCAGATCTCTACCAGGTCATTTTTGACAATGCCCCCAATGCCATCAAATCGGGGGATATCAAGAATCACTTCGGCCGGAAGGTCGCAATTGTAAGTTTATATTACCCATCTCTGCCAAGGTTTTGTCAAGGGAAAAAGGCCTAGGTGGTGACAAAATGACTAACGAGGACTGGTTCGCAGGACGCGTATGTCCCCCTCTCCCCGAGGAAAGAGCCTTATAACAACGAGATCTCACTCTTGTGCTAAAACATCAAAGGTCTATGAGTATCTATAGCTTCTTGATCGCGGTCCGCTCGGACGGTCAACAGCTCATGAGTGAAGCTGGCGACACAACGTCGCATCTGATGGGAATGTTTTATCGTACACTTCGGATTGTCGACAATGGAATCAAGCCGGTTTATGTCTTCGATGGTGCGCCCCCAAAAATGAAGAGTGGCGAACTTGCCAAGCGTACGGCTCGCAAGGCCGAGGCAACTGAAGCGCACGAGGAGGCAAAGGAAACCGGAACTACCGAAGAGGTGGAGAAGTTCTCCAGGCGCACCGTTCGCGTAACGAGGGAACATAATGCTGAGTGTAAGAAGCTCCTCGAACTGATGGGAGTTCCATATATCGACGCACCTACTGAGGCAGAAGCACAGTGCGCCGTCCTAGCACGGGCGGGCAAGGTATACGCAGCTGCCTCAGAAGATATGGACACCTTGTGCTTCGAGACGCCTATCCTGCTTAGACATCTCACATTCAGCGAGCAGCGGAAGGAGCCTATCCAGGAAATTCATCTCGATCAGGCGCTTGAAGGCCTTAACATGGACAGGAAACAGGTAAGCCGCCCCGCTGCTGTGATGCTGTATCCTCTCCTTGCGTTTCCAGGCATACCAGGCTTACTACCACAAGTTTATTGATCTCTGTATCCTGCTGGGTTGTGATTACCTGGAGCCTATTCCCAAAATTGGGCCGAATACCGCCTTGAAATTGATTCGGGAACATGGGACCTTGGAAAAGGTCATTGAAAATATCCAGAATGACCCCAAGAAAAAATATACCATTCCAGAGGATTGGGCTTATAAAGAGGCACGAGAGCTATTTTTCAACCCGGACGTCCGCGACGCGGATGACCCTCAGTGCGACTTTAAGTGGGAGAGTCCCGACATTGAAGGTCTTGTGGACTTCCTAGCCAGGGACAAAGGGTTTAATGAGGACCGGGTACGGAACGGAGCTGCCAGGCTACAGAAAACCCTCAGAACCGCGCAACAGTCACGTTTGGAAGGCTTCTTCAAACCCGTCGCTAAAACGGCGGAAGAAAAGGCGACCTTGAAGCGAAAGCACGATGAGAAACTAGGAGAACAGAAGAAACGAAAGAAGGAAGAAGCAAAAGTCAAGAAAGAGGCCAGAGCGAAGCCTCGCGGCGCGGTATGAGATTCTTTCCAGTGAACCTGTAAGGATATAGATCGGTAGGTACCCTGAAGACAAAGATAATAACAGAGAGAGATAGGAGGGGTTCCAGATATAATTAATGTTGTTGTCAAATGCATGGCAAGTGGCGTTAGCGCTTTGGTGGCATCGGGGATTTCTCGGCTGGAATGCGGGCGAGTTCGGGCCGAGCGGTTGGGCACTTCTCACCACACTGTTCCTCAGAACGAGTGTAAATTCAGCTCTAGAAGATGTGTGATAATGGTCTTGAGAGCTTCGAGGCATCCTGGCCGTAGTCTGCAAGCTTCTGGACCTGAAACGGCTTCGGGATCAGTGTCCAAGCGCTCTTGGGTTGCCAGTAGGAACTTGTGATCTTCTGCCCAACAAACCCCGATACGATGTAAAGCTACCATGAATCTCTTCTCCATAGTTATATGCTCTCGCAGGATCAGTTCTTTGTGTATGATCGCTCATGGTGGATGTTGGAATACCAATACTATTGCTCTGCCTGTACCGATATGCTCGGCTAGCGTGTGGTTGCAAACCCCTTGATGCAGCGCGGATCATTGAAGAATCGAAAATTAAAAAGGTATCTACGAGTCTAGTTTGAGATCACGACCCTTCTATTTGCGAAATCAAGCTTCCCGATGTTGAGGTTGGGACAAGATCAGGTGCCGAGGATGAGGTCTCACGGTGATCGATACATACAGGAAATACATTTTGGATGTAACTATCATAATAGCGAGTCCGGCAGGGGAAGCCCCGCAGGTACCCGACGATCAGGTCAGATCAGATCCCTAACGAAAGTCTTTATTAGTACTCACTTCCCATTGTTCTTAATAACTCTAGGCCCTGCTTTTTTAGCGCTTCTCCACTCTGCCAGCGAAGAGATCCCTTAGAAGCTGGGGTTGATTCTTAGGCATACCATCTATCGATTCGGAACATGACATCGATGACTCGATGGCGATGATACTAATGCACCTATTTCTTAGGATGCATTTTTAATTCTCTACTGCCCAAGAGCCAGCTAGATACGTACAGCAGGAGGAAATATCCGCCTTTCAACCACCATGAATATTCCGGTTCCAATTATTAAGTCCCAGTCTATACACCACTCATAGGAACAATACTGGAGCTGCCATCGATCGCTTTTGGCTCATAGATTTCAAAAATGACCTCGATTCAATATATAGGAAGCATTTTATAATGATGGCAGAAAGGGCTCTTTGTTATTCTTGGGGAGAGTAGAGTAAAGGAGTAACTTGATCTCGTGCACCTTTGAGAATAATAATAGAAGAATGGGAGGTAAAGAAAAGGATAGATAAAAAGAAAAGTGCCACTAAAAGTATTATCCCGCTCCCCAAAGTCTTTGCGGCGATGGGAGCGGTGTCGATGTGGCAGACGATGGGTATGATCCTCGTGACCCGCATGACACGACGCCAGGTACAGCTCTCTGACGAACGGAGAGATCAAAAGGCAGGTCAAGAGCCGCCAAGACCAATCAAGGACAGGATAATGAAAACCTTCCTTCGTATGTAAGATCAGGCATGGTGATTTATGATTTACCTGCGAAGAGCTCCCCATGCCATCAATGCATTGGATCAATGCATCACCTGCAGATTCACTACCCACGGCAATCCGATCAGGACCACCTCGATGAGGTGCTCATGTAATTGCGATAGATAGATTACATTACCCATGCCATAACCGGGTCATCATGGATGATCTGTTATTAATGTCGGGGCTTCTGTTATAGTTACTATCAAATAGTAAATTAAATGAACTTGTCGGGAAGATGGGAGGAAGGGGAGACCTCAAATGGAGGAGCAGAAGATGAAAATGCGAACCCGGGCTGTTGTTATGGTTATTGGACTAGCAGATATCAACGTATTTCTACGATTAAGGATCCTAATAATGGACCTGGGTGATCCCACAACAATAATTAGGAGCAACACATGTCACAAGAATAGTTAATAATGTATGTTTAAGTAACTATGATACATCATAGTATATTCTAGAATAGTATGTACTGTACATACATACATGCTCGAGGGATGGACCGGCATCCAAGCGGATGGGCGATGTGGTGTCGAGGACGCAGCCGACCATCCGCTACACATATTGTCCCCGACTTTTTGTTGTTGTTGTTTGGTTGCTGCCGGATGTTGCTGTTGCTGTTGGCCTGTGCTGCTGCTCGTTGGCACAGGCGCAGGTCAACCGGGGTTGGTGATCCTGGGTCAACATCCGCCGCCCTATAAATGGCGCTGCCCCGCTGCTTTTCAACCCCGACTCTCTCTTGACTGATCTTCCACATTGTACCCCTTCACGCGATCTTCGAGACATCAAGCCACCGTTCGAGATCGTCCATAGGCTTCTCATCTTTTTATCCACCTCAAACAATTTAATAATCTACACAATGCCTCCTAAGAAAGCAACCACGACTAGCACCCCCAAGAAGCCTACTGGCGCCTCCCATGCTTCCTACAGAGGTATGTTCGGATTGATCCCTTCTCGCATTCACATCGCGTCGTGATGACTCGAGGATCGTCTGGGTCGCGTGCGGATGCTGATCTCCCTGATATAGATATGATCAAGGATGCCATTCTTAGCGTGAGTGAAAATTTTTTTTTCGCGCCATCACGCCCCTGTTGTTTGCTGACGTTCGATGGCTTGACTGTTGCCCCCGACCGGGATTGTCGCAACTTGAAGCTTGAACAACGCAACGCGATGTTTCCATGCTGTGGCAAACTACGAAGCAGTTACTAACTTTCTCGTTCCCCTCTAGCTCAAGGAACGCAATGGCAGCAGGTATGTTGCCGTTACTCCCGTTCATGCTCAAACTACATTGGGTCTCCCTAGGCTCCCAGTGACTCGGCCCATTTACATTTGCATGCATGTGTCCTAAAGCTAACCCGTAACCCGTCATCCATGACCACAGCCGCCAATCAATCAAGAAATATGTACAGGCAAACAATAACATCAGTGTCGCTTCTCAAACTGCATTCGATGCCCAATTTAACAAAGCGATTAAGACTGGTGTTGAGAAAGGCGAATTCACCCAACCGAAGGGTATGTTGCTCATCGCATCTTACTTCACTCACATCCTTCTAACATCGTTGACTACCTTCGTATTCTCCACCACCCACTTAATCAGGCATTATTCCTTTTCATCCCATTTTCCTGAGTTCAATATCTCCATGATCATGTCTGACACGTCCCTATTAGGTCCATCGGGCCCTGTGAAACTTGCCAAGAAGGAGGTAACCAAGCCTGCTGCTAAGGTATGTCTCACCCTCTGAATATAGCCCCTTGAGCCTTCCAGTTGATCCTTCCCGTAGAAGGTCGCGACCAAGAATATAGCCCCAAAGAAGGCACCCACAACAACAACAACAACAAAAAAGGTTGAGAAACCCCCAACCAAGCCGACCACTAAAAAGGTTGGTGCACCGAAAAAGACTACTACTAAGCCCAAGGCAAACACGGCCAAGCCCCGCAAGTCTTCTACCTCAGTATGTCGTCGTCCCTTCAATGATAAATCTAATCGCTAATCCGGTATGAAGGCTCCAGCAGTCGTGGAACCAAAGGTGGTCGTGGGGAAGACCAAGTCAGGGCGCGTAACGAAGACGACCGCCAAACCGACTACCCCTAAAAAGACCGGATCCAAGAAGACCGAAAAGAAATCATCGACTCCCAAGAAAACGGAAACATAATGTTATATCTCTTACCTGTTCGTTGATCGTGGCATATTTTCTTACCGTCCCTGTAACGTCGGTGCGCGCTTTCCCATCTATTATTGTATTGAGGGACGTACCCTTATTTTCTACTCTTGCACCGGTTCCTCCACCCCCGTGTTACGGTCTCTTGTGGATGTCTTTTCGAATATGCCGTCTTTATCGTTTTGGTCTGGTTGGCGTCTTGCGTCGGGTTTCTGGGGGATATGTTATTTAGGTTTCTGTCGACTCTGGACCCCGTCCAGGATCCGGGGTGGGATACGGAACGGGAGTCTTGTTCGCTTCAAACTGTGCGATTAGCACGCATGACGTTGGTAGATTCACATCCGAGTATAAATGTTCCTTCACGCCTTCCCTCCATTTTAACTCTGTCGTCCATGTCGTCTAGGGTATGATATTCAACCAAGCCCGGCAACGTTTAACCAATCTAAATTGTAGACAAATTGGCGTACTTCGTTCAATACGTGATATACGCTCTATAGAATGAAGAAAAATGGGATCGAGTCACCAAGGTCTCAGCGTCAGAACTTTACGTACCTGCAAGTCACCTGCTCGGTTATTGATGGTTGCGCTCCGCACGTGGCTGGCCCTCTTTATTAATGGTAAGGCGGATGGTTTTACGATAGCGGGTGGCCCAAAACGGCAGCACCCGAAGCCATTTTACCAGTTGTTGGCCAATCTTGGTCCCGGCATCATAATATTTACCATTCCCACAACCGACTGTCTTTACCAAGGTCACATGGTCAATTTTTACTAGACTTCATGAATTAGGCTCTCACCCTCTCATGAGCTTCCAACAAGTCCATTTTAATTCTTCCAAGGCTTTGGCCAGCAGTACAGGCATTTCGCAAGATGAGCATCCCTGACAGGATCTGAACATCCTTACATACCCTAACGACGTGAGTCCTGACATCTCCCGATGTACATACATACCAATTCGAAAACAGATTTTCGAGGGGGAAGCTACCACTGCGCTTAAATACAGTCACGCGGCTTATCAGATTTATCCCAGGTGACTAAAATCGATATTAGTCTCCACAGAAGCCCACACTGTTCCCGCACACAAATTCCTTATTAATTCTGAGCGTTTGCGGCAACGAGTCGGTCCATTTACAGTCCCAGAAAGCTTCCCTGGTGCATATCGATTAGACATTCCCAAGCAATGGGGCATCACCCGCCATCTCGATTGAGCATTTCCTAACAAAGAACCATACAAGGAACTCAACCGCGGGTACCTAAACAAGAAGCAATTCCTCCCTACTACCCGTAGAATTAGAACGCATAGGGAACGGAAGAACGAACGTTCACGGCTAGTTATGGAGTTCCTCACAAGGAAGGACTCAACGCTCCATACGATACATGGATAAAAGCTGCCGATATTCCTCACGATGTTTTTCTTAATTACTGTTCGGAAAATAGCTCGAAAATACTACCTCACCCCGCGAGAGGACAATAAGGGTTACCGCAACGAAGAGATTAACGAGGAGGCTGAGATATGGAAGCCGTAAAAGCGACAGTAGATGAATTATTATAGATAACATATTGAGAATCGTCATAAGGAGATAAAAAGATGGTGTGAAACTATGTATTCAGAAAGAATTTCTCATAGCCAAGCTCCCTCAATGAAGATGCCGAGATTTTTGTGAGCACTAGCATTGTCACATGTCAATCTCATATGACCAGTCCCTAAGTTAAAAAGGTGGTTTTTACCTTTCAATAATAGCAGCCCTCCATGAGAACTAGAGAGGTTCTGGGGACACTCGAAGGTTCCCGCAAACTGGATGCGTGAGGTTAGGATATTTACAAGAGGACTAGCGCTTGATGAAACAGCCCTCTTGTTGTTTTTCACGGGCGGCTCTTTTTTTTCCCTCTTTCTTTTGTACTTTTGGCTTCTCACCTTCCTTGTGCACACTTTATTCACTCCAAGGGAGGCTAATGTCGCTCTGAGCAAAGCTATCCCGCTAGGGAATATGATACTTTAGGTACATGTATGTAAGTAATTACAGAGTGCTTACGCAAGTAGAAAAAAATTCATCATGTCTATCACAGTCTCCGTTCCGGCCCATCATTTATCTCAGTAACCAAGGGTGTCGGATCAATTGCGCTGGTGTAAGTATATATGCTGGTTTGACGTGCCTAAATTAAGCGAATTCTATAAACTAGATTTCAAGCAAGTAGACTGTGTGGACTTGATGCATATGGGCCTATGTGAACGCTATCATAGACCTGATGCTGACGTGATAAAGTGATGGCCAGACTTTAAAAGGGCCCGGCTGACTACCACAAGCCTTACCCAAGGATCAACAGTCATACTAACACGCCCTCAGCTTCAGTCAAATACTTGCTATCGATCTTCACCATCATAAAATACCAAGTATCGCTGTCCTACCTCATCTCCTAAGACGGCAGTGTCTCGAGTCAAGGACATGACGGGAACGTGGGACCCAAGTATGGGTGTTATTCAGACTTGTTCCTTCTCAACAATACTACATTTTAAAGGGCATTTCATACGATAGCTCGTATCGAATAAGTTGCTCCCTACCATGATACCTATGATTCTCATTATTACGGTAGCTGCTAACACTTTCCGCACAGTGAAATTGTGGGTATCTTGTCTGTGCCATGATAGCAGTTTGATATTATATTGAAAGAGAGCTCCTTAACACCGTACCTCTTACATAGCCTCTTCTTCTTGATCTCACAGGTGATGATCTTAGTGAAGTAAGAGATTCTTTGCGGAAGTGACTTTGGTCACTCCTTTCTAAAAGATCAGCGGGTCGTAGGTGTGATGACCTAGTCCCGAGATGATACTGGCTACGATATAAGGCGGTCTAGATATATATGTACAGCAATCCAAAGGATAAAGGTCATGTGACCCACACCGAGCTAGTTCGTCACCCACCTGCAGTAAGAGACCTTTCTGCCGGACAATGCCGTTAATTTCCCATTTTGTTGGCATTACATGGAGGAAAGATATGCAGATACTAGATGCAGATAACAGTTCACCACCAACCGGAATCGGAGGATTTTACGTATCTCAACATGACCTTCGGTGGCGGAAATGCAGGCAAATTTGCTACGTATGATTTCCCTCCCGGGAGACGGTTTATTCTAAATGCCAGGTACCTGAATGCGGATTAGGTATAAATACATGTATAGTAAGGAGGGTGAAGATGCGATCGATCATATAAAATGTGAAACCAACTTTTTTTTCGTAACAAAGAAGTACCTAGGTCGGAGTGAATATCCACTTTTCAATCCAACTTTCCCGTCATGTCCCTTGGCTAGAGACAGTGATCAATGTCTTGAGAGATCTGTGACCTCATGTGCGGGCCGTGACAACGATACTATTTCTAATAATTGAGAAAAGATGACTAGGTAGAACTATCAAAATTTTTACTTCGCACGAAATACTGTCCAAAACAAACCGTTAGGCGTAGTCGAGATCACATCGAGCTTGACCTCTAAGGCCGCCCTCCCATCCCGGCCGTGCAGGAATGTCCGTAATAAACGACTTGGATAATAAAATGATATGTAGTTAGGTACCTAGCCGATCGATCAATCTAAATCTATGTATACTACATTGTAGCTATACCCTCTACGGCGATTAGGTATCATTAATTCTTTTAGCGTGCGTTCATGATTAATTGAATATACCCTCAAATTCGATAGGCGGGTGGTTGGCAAGGTATTTGTTTGAGAAGCTGCCCGTTGTCGTGGTGATCGGATCTGGATTCTTGGCTGTTCATTTATATAAACTAAGGGTATGCTAAGCGAACCAGGCTTGCTAGCTTCAACTTAAGCTTCGGCTAAAAGCGGACACGTTATCCGAAACCCGTCTCGTCAATGATTCTAGATATGAAAAGACTTGGTAATCAGTAATATGATGGCTTCATAAGGCTTCCCAACCAGCCAAGACAAGCCAAACCCCGCGCATCTTGCTCCAACCTCAAGCCTCCTGCAAGACGCTTGGGATTCAGAGCTGCTTATAGGTCCTCTAGAGGTATATACCATTTGACTATATACTTAACTTCCAAGTTATTTAACTAGCTGTAACCCGTTTAACCGGTGGGCCGCAGGCCATCCGGATGCTAACAAGGATCCTAGTTTCCAGCATTCATTCATTCGCGTTGTGAGGTCGCCGTTTGCCCACATAGGCTTTGTATGTACTGTACTCATAGCGGTAGTATATAAGCATGCTAGGTAAAGAAGTGTATATATTCTAATAACCACTATAATAAAAAAATATCATTAAGATTCATAGTTAGTCCATCTTAACTCATACATCTCCTCCATCCTTCAAAGCCTCTGAAATGATTCGCTGTTTCTGCCCGATTCCAGATACCAGACCCGAAGTGTCTCAGGAGCCTTGAACAAGTCCCACTTCATTTTCACCCTTGATGGATTTGGGATAAACTTAGTAGTGCTGAATAAAAGTACGTTTCCTTATGATATAAGAGAAAAAAATTTTTTTTTGTCATGTCAATATCGGGTCTGACTTTCTAGGGAGCTCTAAATTTGCTTCGGCGTCAAGCGAGCATACACGCCAGCGCAATTGATCTGATATCCTGTATTATATTATTCTAAGCAAAACCGCACTGCAAAAGCGTGGCTGGCAGTCAGATGATATCATGGTGATGATGCTAAACACCGCTAATAATGGCTTGACCGATTGGAGAGATGAGACCCCGACCCGATATTTCCCCCGCGATTATAAGTGTTCAGCTAATCGTGATTTTGTCTATCAAGCCACACAATATATGTAGTACTCATACAGGAAACCAACCAAGTGACGCAACTGCACTTGAAGTTCACGGGACTTTCAAGAGAGAAAGCGAACTTAACAAGTGCGACATTAACCTTGAACGATCTCGAGCCTCTAGTTTTGCAGCCTTGAGCTACTTCTTTCTGATGCTATTGTCTATGGGTTCGAAATGCCGCAGTATCTCAACGGCATGAGGAAGACGAAGCCCGAGTTGCTTGTCCATCGGAAGCCCAGGCCATATTGAGGTATGCGTATATTAGAGGTAAAACAGGGTCATCACAAAGAATGGTATGGTATGAATTGTATGGATTCGAGCGAGGCAGAGAGAGACACAGAGAGAGAGAGAGAAGACAGTGGGTAGAGAGTTGGAGTATGCAAGATCGGAGGAAAGGAGACGGTGGACTAGTTAAGTGGGAAAGGAAAGAATGAAACCGACTGGAGCGAGACCGGAGAACTTTGGGACGAATGATGGTCGTCGTTACTAGTGAGGGTAGCTAGGCTAGTATATAGTACTTATTATTTATTTATTTATAGCCCGGAAGTGCTGATACATAGTGTGAAGTAACTAGATTAAGTACTAGTCCAGTAAAAGTTATCAGTCATAGGATGGATCGTCATAGCTTGAACCAAGGCGAGCGCCACCGCAGCCATCCACCTAATTGGGCATGGCGGGCGGCTGCTTTCTGGATTTGTATAGGCCACGCTAACGTTTTATGGTCGTGGCGCGAATTGGCCACGGTCTTTCCAGCCCAAATGAAGGCCGCTGAGACGCCCAGCTGCAGTTTAATTTAATTCTGATATGATACCATCACGCTTTTTGATCCTTATATAACTACTGGGCATACCTTTCCCACGATAATAGTATATGATACGTAACTTCTCATCATCACCCAAAGCACCTGTCGTTATGAATATATATACCGCTGCCTCTCGCCGTAATCCTCTTACGTTCCTTTCTTGTGTTGCCAGTCCCTAGCTGCCTTTCTGGCTCTTCGATTTATTTTATATCTAACTAAATAGTTCTTGATTGCCTCGTGTGGCTGAGAGATGCCCACCACGCAGGAACTCAGCACGCAGCTCAGCAATGAAGCTGCCCTAGATAATGCTACGATCGGAGCGTTGACCAGTGAGCCTAGCCAGCCCGATAACACTCGGAGCCAATGCGCCGAGAACCAAATCACTTCCAAGGCACGCATCTCGCTTCTTCGTTATACCCATCCGCCGCCTTCTTTGACTGCCCTTGGGATGGAGATTTGCTGACTCATTCTCTAGGGCTCTTGTGACAAAAATCGCTCCGGAGATGGACACATTGATACGGAGGTGAACACTCATTCTATCCAGCAAGCCGAGACCGGGGATGAGCTGGCCTCATCGAGCTCGGTGCTCCAGCAAGCCACGCCAGATCTTGCAGATCTGGTGGCGGCGCACAAGTCCTTACTCCATGACTCGGCCAAGTATCACGGCTCCTTCGGCGCCCAGTTACAAGCCATGGGGGCACAACTGGACCGCATGGAAGCCTGCGTAGAGGCTTTTGGGCAAGCGATAAGGACGCAGTTGGAGACCGAGATGCAAGCGATGAGAACGCAGCTCAACCGGGTGGAGGCCGTTCTCGGTATGACACGATCTGGGCGGCTCCCATTGGCTATGAACGTGTTATTGGGTTCACAACAAGCCCTTGAAGGAGCGGGACAGCCGGCGGAGAGTCCGGCAGAAGGCGAGGAGCATGTATGTCACATCTATTCCTATTATGTACCAATGCTTCAACTCATTCTAGGTGTTAGGTGCTCTCGCAGACGCAGCAGAGAATCCAACAGCCGCCAGTGTTGCCGCAGGCGGTAGGTTCGACGACTGCTAGTCCACCAGCGTACTCACTAGCGATTGTACATACGGTGCGCGATGTTTGGAGGGAATGGAAGGAGGGGATTGGGGGAGGGCCTGCGGTTGAGCAGCTGGAGAGGGAATGGGGTTACCGGTGGCGCCAGACTCCTGCCCAGAAAACTGCCTGGTGCCGCCGTAAAAGGATCGTCGATGAACTCTGCCGCTTGATCAACACTGGTGTTGACCCGAATGAAGCCGTCTCGCAGCTTGAGGCTCAGCGTGGTGGAGGTACTATTCGCCGACTTAGCGAGAAACTACGAAGGTTAGTGGTTCTTAGGGGGGACAGACAGGAAAGGCAGCGGAAGGGCCTGAGACGGAAGGTGTTGGAATAATATATGGATTATATGTCACCAATAATATATATATAGGGTAGTGGTATAGCCACACCAATTATCTTCCTGCCACACCTCTAACTTAACTAAGCTTAGTGTCCATGAAGT
>JAHQZX020001208.1:0-54985 GCA_019804575.2 Pseudotulostoma volvatum
TGTTGTTGCGAATTATGGCTTGGAGTGGTTGAGTTTTTCGGGGGGTCGTGGGTTGCTTTTGGATGTCCGCCACCATATGATACTACGCATTAACAAGTTAGGTTACTTGGACTTAAATTGTAAGAAAGTAATTTCCCAATCACATGATTGACCGCCTGGGAAGAACCATGTCTTTTTTTTTGGGATTTTCTAATTCTGATGAAGAATTAGTAGATTCTTCATTAGCATTAGAAAATCCCTACTATTACTATGTTTGGACGCTCGCCGAGCCGGAAATCAAACAACACAGCACATTTGTCAATTTAGCAATGTTTAGGGTTTATTCTTCTCTAGGATAACCTCTATGTATCTATGAGGAAAGTTTGGAATTTCTTTTTTTCTGAAGTCTAGTTTTCTAATTGAAGGTCAAAGGGATATATTTATATCCTTGACCTGGCTATCTAAGTTAATATACATGACTAGTGAAGCGCCAATAGAGTCTTCTAAGAATTGTTGGGGAATATTCAACAATTCAACATAGGATTCAACATCTTACATGTTGAACACTAAGTTAACTATAAACCTTATGTTGGATAAGGTTTATGGATGGCAACAATAAGATCCATGGTTGTTGGAGTTTGTGGGGATGGGATGCTGAACCGTGGATCTGTCATATACGTTTATGTAATGTATGACTCACCAGCTTCTCTTGATAGTATGCTACTTTGAATGTTTTAATTCCAATATGCTGGTAGCTATGTATCTGCGCTTTCGGTTATGGCTCGTGATGATCATTAGCTTATCCTGGGTCTCCAGGCAGAAAGCATAGGCTTTCAATGCTGAAAACTTGTAGAAATCTAAAGATTAGATACTTCTCTTAGTTTTGTTGGTTGATCGCTCAGTTTGAAGGCGGTGAAAGTATTGCTGGTCGAGCCGCTCCACTTTATGCGATGCGGCTATGAAAAAGGAGCAAAGTGTTCTTGCATCTTAGCTCGCCAATATTCTTCACCGCCTTAGAATCCACATCAAATAACAACAACGACGATGGATACGCCTGTACAGGCAGAGAGCAAGCTACCATATTTTCGCTCTGCAAATGCTTTCCTACCCCATTGGTGAAACTTGCCACATGGCCTTGTTTATATATTCCCTGACAGCCAAAGCAACGCCCTCATCGAAAAACAGAGACTTCTTTTTAATATGCCTTTCGCGACGAGGACAAGGCTGTCCGAGATTCAAACCATTTTTTTTCCCAAAGTCTTGAGGTTGAAGCCCCATCTAGTGCTTCTTCCAACGCCTTGCTAAGGCCTCGCTGTATTGAATCCAGTCCTCCCACCTCAATTTTGGGTCTCCATAGATGGACCGGGTTTGCAACAGGTCCTTTTTATTATTAAGCACTCAACACGCTTAAGTCAGACCTTTCCCTTCTGGCTTTTCAACCTGTAACGCCGAATAAGACTATGCCTATGTTAGTCAATGGCGCCAATATAAATATAGGCTAATGTTATTTGGCTTATACGCCCAGACCATTTCAGGCTTAGCTTATTGAACAGAACGGTAGAATTCCACGCTACACGCAGTAGAATATGATAGTGTGTACACCGGCATTATTGGAAAAAATATTCGGTACGGTGGTAACATATCATAGTCCCATCGCCTAAGGGCTGTTCAGTCCGCGCGGCTCCCCGACCACCGCCTCGTCCACCTCGCCTCGCCCACTTTCTCGTTTGCTCTATGTATTCAAATGCTGATGGGTCCCGCCTAGTGCTGTTATATTATTATCCTTCGGCTGGTTCTGGGGGCCTGCTGGGCGACCACGTGTTCTGACGACTGCTGGTTCCCGAAGTAAAAGGCGGAGGTCGAGAATCGGTCTCAGCCACCATTGGCGATTGAAGTGACACATCTCTAGAGGAACTTGGCGGCGTTGAAGCTCCATTAGAGCATGGATGCAGGGTATTCCTGTGATTTGAATGTAGTTCCGTCATGAGGCTTTATTGGCTGTTTTCTGATTTGATTATAGAGCGCGAGGACCTTAAATAAAATCCGGATATCTTCCCCGGTACGTGCCTGGACAAATCGATATTTAATCGAGGGATTGACGGCGTTCAAAAGACCTGTCTCAAGGAGCCCCTTTGTAGAGACCTCGAGGTCTCGCTTCAGAACACGATGGCCGCCTTCAACTCGCGATGATGCGGTAATACCGAGTGTAGTAAAATTACGTGTATAGCAGTGAAGGAATCGTTGTGCAGTTTCCGGGCCTAGCCATTCATGCTCAATATAAACGACAAGATCTGCAAATGCTTCATTGCTATACTGACGTTTGAATTCATTCCATTCCCCGGTTTTGGTGGCGATACCGGGTGCGAACACTACCTGCATCCAGAGACGAAGCATCTGCTTCCACTTCTCATTGACAGCCCATATGTATGCTCAGGTGGGAAAATCGTGCAAGATCCTCCATGGATACTTATCGGGTAAAAGACCACCATTGCGATATTCCCATAGTATTATTTCTCGTAGTATTTCTGTGTCTTAGCATGCCTTTATCACACAATACAGGCAAGTCCACACGATACTCTTTGCGAATCCCACAGGCCGGGAATTTCCCTCATTGGTGGCCAGCGCGGAATTCGAACCCACGACTATGCAGGAGGCAGGCGTTCGCGTCCTCAGCGCGTCAGCGAGCCACTACATGGACTAGCAGGTGCAATACGTTACCACATCGACCACCGGCCGTTTCGACTGTATTGATTAATGCATTGCCTTTGTCAAGGACTACCGTCTCAAAGGCAGGCAGACTAAGATCTGTATAGACCTTCTTCAATGCATTAAGAACGAATTGATATGAACCTCCCTGCTCATCAAATATAAAGGCAAAACCAACGAAGAGCATTACCGTGTCGCTGCCATTCCCATGATGTTCAACATAGGCATCTTGTACCGGTTCATTTTATAGGTGCAGACCATGAAAAGAACACCAGGGTTCCGTTGAAGCATTCAGATAGAAGTCTTATACATATAAAATATTGACAGAATTCTTGTCATCTTCCACTTCATACACTAGTTTCCAATCCTCGCTCTTAGCAAGACTTGAAATTAATGCTTGGGTAGATGTTCTGCCTGCTAAGAATTCAGGATGAAGGCTACAACAAATTGTCAGCGTTCCATGGGAATTGCGTCAGTGCTCTGGGACCGAAGGGACACACGGACCCCTGGTTATCAAGAATGGTAACTGAACTAAACAGAGAAATATTGAGCTAAGGAAGTTTACTGACAGGGCTTCTCTATTATAATATATGAGTCCTGTATGCTCAGCTTCTATGTATTTCAAGATCAAGCATGTTGTATATAGCAACTTAGTGGTAGGACAGCCGTGTAGCTAAAGTCCAATCTAATACCTTACTGAGAGTCTTATCTTCATTTTACGATTCGGGGACCTGTCCGCTGACACAAATATTGTAGAGATCTCGGGCTCTAACCAGACAACCGGGGTCTTGGTCATGTAGCCCGGGTAAAATAGCACTGGTACGGACTCCCTGTCGCAGGTGCGCAACAATAATGTCCCGGTGCATGATAAGCGATTGACGACGGTGAGCTACCTGTGATTGTGGTTGGTTCGGGCCATGAGAGTGCTCTCCACAAGGTATTCTAGTGACCCACGCGCGCGTTCTGTTGCAGACGACGCCGAATTGATACTTTGAACGGACGCCAGTCCTCGCGTTGGGACCGGCTTTTCTATTTCTTGGTTGGATTATTATTGGCACTGCGACCCTTGGTGCAAACTAGGTATCGACCATTAATTTGATTTTTCCGATCTCGATTCGTACGTTGTAGGACGACTGCAAACCCGTTTTCCTTCGCCCAGTTTTGTATAGAATTCATGGCTTCTTGGTCCGTATGAGCCAGTGGGGGCAGAGGCGGAGTACGAATACCGGTAATATCAAGCGGATCGGTAGGGATAGTAGGACCAGCGACATAAAAACCGGCATGATAGTCAAATAGTTCGGGGGCGGCTTCGTCCGATTCCCCGCCAGAGAAAGAGCCGCAATCGGATGCATGGGTAGTCATGGGTAGTGATGGTTTCATCCGGCTCCCCGTTAGAAACAAAGCCGCAATCAGACAAATTGGGAACAGTTTCATCAGGTTCTCCATCAGGGAAAAGGAATTTATCACTTCAGCATGCTGAAGCGCCTCAGTCAGCTGCACAAGTAGCGCAATAGCAAGAGAGCTATAAGCCTCAATGTTCTCAGGCCCAAATTTATCGGGAAGAACTAGATCGTTATAATAGTATCGGCCATTTTTGAATTTCATACGTGTGTGCTCGATCCAGGTAGATGTCTATCCTGCTTCTTGGTTCTAGCAAAAAAAATGGAATGGAAGCTGTCGAAGGTCTTAGAGGCTGCAGGGAAACTCCAGTGAAGGAACCAAAGAAAAAGTAGCGACGAATGGAAAAGGAGGGCACTTCCTTCACATCGTAAATGGTAAGAATGACTGATCAATAGCTGAGGCGGCTTTAGTAGTTACTATACTAACAATAACTTAGAGATATCTGATGAGGTGTCCCCTAAAAGGGATTCCTTCGATGAAGCACCTATGTATCTGTTATATGCGCTAACCCCGAAGGTCGTCGGTGTGCGTGATGGCTTTCTGCCTGTTCCCAATGAGGAAAGCGGAAAATAAGACGGTCTCGGTGCGGGCCAAATACGCCAAATAACATTAACTTATAAATATATAACTAGCTGCCTTTTCAAGTTCAAGAGAGTCTCATATGTGACGACGGAAGATTGGGATACAGAAGTTGGCTTGTTGGACATATGTCAATTATGATGATGTAAATAGCATGAGTATAAGCCTGGCCCCTCTGCTGTGGCAGTGGAGGAAGATAGTGGGAGCCATGCATCCAGATCTTCGGTCAGACGGTACTTTGTAAAACGCTGAGCTGGACTGGGCCCTGATTATTGATTCCTGTCGTTCCCATGCTAGATTGCCGATGGAAAAGCGGATGGGGTCGCTTACTGAAGGTATAATGACTGGAGATGGCTTTGCTAAATACAGATGACTGGGTTATCATTACTGCTATGGTTAGAAGAGTCGACAAAATGAGCCCCTTTCCATAGTTGCCCAAACTAAATTAGACCAACAGCACTGCAGGCGTTATAAAGAGACTCACCAACACCTTACTGCAGCCGGATAGATATACTAGTATCGTATAGGATTCGGCCGCTGGAGGTTTTCTCTTCATCCCTTTTCCTTGCCTTAATGTATGTACTAAGTCACCAGTTCGAGATAAGTCGATTCATTGATTCTTCACGACCGATATGAGAGCTACTATGTTGTGTGTGAAGTCATTACTAACCCTCCAGAATAGGCTTAATTCCGCTGGAACTTCGATGTTCCCTTGCATTATCTGGTATGAATCATGGTCGGGGAATCATCAGTTGGGGCCGGGCTGCATAGTATTTAGGGTCTATCACCCTAATTATATTATTATAAAAGGGATCATATGTAGTACCTACGAGGGTAATCATCATTTATACCATACTACCTATTGTGATAGATGGACAAGTTGGACAAACCAATTAAAAGAAGAGACGCCAGACAGCCTCTTTTTCTCCCCTCCGGGCTTTCTCGTGATGGTCCAATCAGAAGACTGCTTGGAACCGCCGGCGTCTCAAGTTTGATTTCTCTCTTCTTTCCTTTTTCCTAATTTTCTTCGATCGATCGGAAATTTCCCTGGGAGGAACGAAAGATGGAGAGCGAAAGAGAGAGAGAAATCACACGAGGAAAGGGTTCGACCTTTCGTATGAGCAAACTCGGAAAGATCGATACTTTTATTAATGTGTAACTTGAAGTTAGGAGAGAAAGTCGGAAATCTACAGAAAGTGGTCAAACACGCCGCGTTGGCGCGGTGCCAAGATAGCGTAATGTATGATGATGTATTTAGTTAGTACTAATATACATACCGGTCATCTCTCTGTCATCTCTCTGTCATCTCCATCTGTCATCTCCATCTGTCATCTCTCCTCTCATCTCTCTTCCTCTCTTTCCTCTTCCTCTTTCTCTTCCCTCTTCCTCTTTCTCTTCCTCTTCCTCTCTTTCCTTCTTCCCTCTCTTCCTTCTCTTCCTTCTCTTCTTTCTCTCTTCTCTCTCCCTTCTCTCCCTCTCTATACACACTCTCTTTCATCCTCCTTTCCTTCTCCCATTTTGTTTTAACTACTTTCGTTCTTACTCTATCCTCTCTTTTTTTCTCTTACCCCACAATCACTCACCAGATTCATTCCTTTTCTTCTGAACGAACCGGTTGGGTGGCCTGGTGTCTCTTGACCCAGTCCGATTCATATCGTTCTATCGCCCTGCACAGGTTGTAGTAGTAGTTGGACAAACATTCATTCTTCATTCGTTCTTTCATCCATCAAAGCCTTTCACACCTGCGTCATCGAGCAGGACTTAAAGCCACCTTCTTGATTACTCAATCAAACATCTAGATACATCTCTGGATTCTTGGGGCAATCTCGATCTGAAAATATTGACGGCAGCGGGGAATCCTCAAAGACGAGACGGTGCGCGGGCGCTGAGCAACTGGAGCCCATGCTCCTGCTTGACAAACTTGAGGACGGAGACCCCACCGAAGACAATTGGCTCTACCGCATCATTCGAAGAGAAGGGCCGCACAGGATGGATTCCATTGTCTCCGTCGTTTATGTCACGGCTGCGCCGACCTTCACGGGCCCAGTTGGCGGATATAGCACTCAGACGAGTGATCTCACAACCGCCAACGTGGGGGCGCCCCTATCTCAATCGTCCGATGGCGATACCACGACGATAGCGGAGCCGACCCAATTGACACTGTCGACTCCCACCAGCTCCCCTACCACCACTAGCACCGATTCGTCATCTTCATCCACCTCCGGCACCAGCACGAGTCAGCAGACGGACGCCGTTGCCTCATCCACGCCTGGCTTCGTGACCTCCGCCGTCCCAGCAACAACATCAGATCCAGTAGGGAGAACGTCAACTCCAGTGGCGGAAACAACGGCAGCAGATTCTTCATCGATTTCCGCCATTGACAGCGCAGGCGCAGCCAGCTCGGGAAGCATGTCAGCCGGGGGGAGGGCTGGGCTGGTGATTGGGGTTCTACTCTTGGTGGGATTGGTTGCGGTGGCGGCCTTGTTCTGGCTGCACCACCGGAGACAGAAGCGAGAAAGACAGTCCCTGGGGGACAGTGAAAAACAAAGTCCGGCAGACCCAATGCCCATGATAGAACGACCGCCAGCTGCACAACTGTCCATGAAGCCAATGCCACCTGTCCCCCCTCCGGTTGACCCGCAACCAGCCACCCAAATCGTGCCGGATCTGAATATAAGAGAACCAAACCCGGATGGTGCGCTGGCGATGGCGGGTTCCGGTGCCGTCGGAGACCAATCCAGTGAGCTGCCCCGTTCGGATTCTGCACATGGCCCGGTCCAGCCAGTTTCAGGATCCGTGGAGGGTGATCAGAATCCTTTCCAAGACCCAGCAAATCCGTTCGACAACCAGGTGGCATCCTCGCCGCCGCTGCCCCCCCCGAAGGACACCCCCATCGCAGAACCGGGCCCGAATGAAATCCAACCTGCCACTGTTGTATCCGAGCATGCAGTAGCAACAGATGCAGCGGTCGTGGCGGCCGCAGCGGTGGGGGCTGCGGCTGGGGTGACGACGGGGATGGCTTCGACGTTGGAGCCCAACCAGCCGGGAACCCCAGACAGTATTGAGCCACGATTGGCCTCCCCTGGACCCTCTGAGTGCATTCCTATTAGTGATGATCCAGCATCCGCCGCCCCTATCCTTCCTGCTGCTTCTGCCCCACTTGTTACTGCCGGTGCTACGGCAGCTCCCGCAACGCCAAGCAACGTTCACCGCGTGCAGATGGATTTCAACCCAACCATGGCGGATGAACTAGAGCTCCGTGCGGGCCAGCTCGTTCGACTTCTTCGTGAATATGATGACGGATGGGTATGCGGTGACCTTTCAACCCCGTCTCCCTTTCACGAAACATTCGTCATGTATCCTGATGAAGGGGAATTGATGACATGAATGCTGACGGTCTAAATCCAGGCACGCTGCGTACGTCTCGGTGACTCCAGGGAAGGCGTAGTCCCACGGACATGCCTCTCTGCTCACTCGGTCAAACCTCGGGTACCGGGCCCAATGCCCGACCGTAAGGGTTCGCCCCAGATGGAGTTGAACGGCCGTGGGATGTCACAAACTGGGGGTTCCTTATCCCCTACATTGATGGGGGGTCCGCCTCGTTTCTATGCAGATGATCGTCCCATGTCTTCCACCGGACCATTCCCAATCCCTCCTCGTCCACAACCGGCCCATTCCATGTCTCCAGGTTCAAGTCGGCGTCCCGAGATCCCACGCCCTTTGACTCCAGGACAAGGATATCGACCTTTCCCGCAGCAGCGATCCATGAGCCCCGGTCCCTATGGCGCTTCGGGAATGCCGCGCCCCTCGATCCCCGGCGCTAGTAAGAAGCGAAGCAATAGCTTCGGTGGTGTTGCGGTAAAACCCGGACCCGTGAATACATTATCAAATCCTAGTCCTTTGGGGGAGATTCGTTCCCCTCCCGAATCTATTGGGAGAACACCCGTACCGGGTCAGATTCCGAAAGCTGAATGATATAGTGCTATTTCCTCCAGCCCTGCTTGATGATGATGATGCTGTCTTTCGTGAACCGCGACCCTAAATCATTTACTTTCCAGCTCTGTAAAGCGCCCAGAGGAGCGTCGCTACTGAACGGGATCCTTTTTTTCCATGACGACTACGCGTCCGCCACGAATCTTCCTAGGAATCATCTGCGATGTTAGCTTCGTCTTCGTCTTCGACCCTGTTGATCACTTGCCGTCGATCAGGGGTTCTTCTACAAAGGAATCCAGAGTCTCGGTCATTCGAGGTTGGATCACGAATTTCCTGACTTCCCTGCCTTGACGATTTCCTGAGTGTCTTATGTTTGTTTGTTTACTATTTGCAGTGTTGATGTGTGTGTTTTCACTCGGGTTTAGACACATCTTTCGATTCATGCTTTCTGAAAGCAATTGTCATCGCCAAATGCATCTAGGCTTGGTCTCTTCCCTATTGTTTCCGAGGGCTCGAAGGATGGAATCTTTCTTCTCTAATAGAGTCTTATTTGAACTTTTTTTTCTATTTTCTCATCTTTGGCCAGGCCATAGATCATGTTTTTATACCCTGATTTCTATTTCGGCCTTTCTGCCCCTTTTTCCCCCTTCACAAGCCATATGACCCATTTTCGTCACACCGGGAGGCTTAATCACTACTGTGACCACGTTGCGCCCTCGAAATGTCTTGCATGTTTGTACCACCAACTTTGTTTTCCCAGCCCAATCATTATTCACGAATATGTATATATGTGAACCTTGATACATTTAGTCTGAGCAGTGTGATAATAAGATGAAGAAGGGACACCCTTCTTTACCTCTAATTTTCTCTTTTATATCTGGTATAATATAATCGGTAGTCTCCCAACTTTATGGTCGGTCCTCCATAGGTAAACTCTGGCAGTAGCACATTTCCGATCCCTGATCGGTTCAAAAAAACACCGCCGCATACCCGCAAGCTGCCCCCAAACGATAACAGTATGTAAACCCTTGGTGCACGAAGTGTCCCAAGTATTTCAACCTTTCGTTCGGCATGACGTAACGTTTATAATATGCTATCATATGAATCCCCAACAATTTAAACTAACCAGCAGACTAGGTGAAACAAGACGCCCGAAGTCAGGCGCTACCACTCCTATGATAAGGGTATGTAGTACTATGTGCCTCTATACATCCCTAGTTTAATTAGTACGCTCTGCAGTCCTATAAAATAATGTTTAAGAATGGAGTACTGTACGTAGTAGTAGTATATACTACCTACCAAACAAGTAACCTGGTACTTCAAGTTACTATCATCTTAACTAACTATCAAATCAGCACCTGGTTTCACTCTTATAGGTTAGTTAGTAGGTATTAGGTACTGAGCAACTGCAAGGGCCTAGAGGTGTTATTTACCTTGCACATGTATAATTTAAGTTACTATGATATGATAGTAGGTAGTATTAAATAGTGAGCACCATATATGCAGCTGCATGCCCGGCCATCCAATGCTACATCAATAATGAAGTCATCTAGTCCTCCTGTAGTTAAGGTGTAAGGAACAAGGGTTCAGGACAGCATGACTAATAAGGTGGTGGATGGTATATAGCTATAAGGGCCTGTTCGGTTCGCCTGGTTTTCGTGGTTTTGGTTTTCCAAGAAAGTCGAATATAGGCCGCTATTTGGGAACCGGGGTTTGGTTTTCCTTAGTTCCAACCAAAACCACGGAAAACCAAGCCAAACCAAGCTCCGAAAACATTGCCGCGCCTAGCCCGCTTGCAACCCAAAAGTAGTTTAGCCAAGCCGAAAACCATCGAAAACCAAATCCCTTCGACTTCGGTTATTGTCACGCTCGCTTACTAATAATATTAATGAGGCTTTTTCTTTCCCACCTCATTTGCTTATATAATAGTCGGACTTAACGTCGCTACTTTAGGCAGGTGACGTGCGCAAGCAGTGACGTCTGCCGAAACTCAAGAAAAAAAATCGTTACCTGACTCCCCTATGACTCCCACCAATAAAATCCATTATTCTTTGCAGTATTCATAATATTATCCTTATTATCTTCATTATCAAAATGGCTCGATTAAATTCCCTTCCCGAAAACACCCTTCTGCGAGACCTACCCAATAAAGATAAAATGTAGCTCGTCCTACAATGGCTCCGCGAGCACCCCACAGAGACGCCGACAACGGAAGCGCGCTGCCATGCTATTGCAAACGAGAAGTCCGTACAACAGGCTTGGAGACGAGAGAAAAAGAGGAACGAAAGAACGAAGAAGCTAGTTGGAGGCGCTGGTCATAATAAGATTCTTCATCCTGATCATTACCAAGCCCTGATACGATACGCTGCCGATCAAGCCGTAGGAGGAGGCATGGGAGCTACGAAGCAGATGATGTTCAATTGCGCTGTGTGGCTCCGAGCTAAAGAGGGGAAGCCTGTTCCCAGCAGGCGGTGGTTCCAAACATGGCTCAAAAACACTACCAAGCTTCACACAATCGAAACCAAACCTATTGCGAGGCACCGCGTGGATATGCATACTGAGAAAGACCTTCGCGAATGGTTCGAAAAGGAATACCGACCAGCGCTCGAATACACAGGAGTGAGGAGTGGGAAGTATTTACACAATATGGACGAGAAGGGGTGCCGGATAGCTCGCCCTGCTGGTGAAGAAGTAGTGGTTCCAATTGGGATTAAAGAGATGTACGTTGGAGTGCCTGAGAACCGCCTATCCCTAACCGTCATCGAGAGCATTTCTGCGGACAGCAAAGCTATCCCCCCCATAGTAATTGTTCCTGTTGGGACAATCATGGAGTCTTGGTTTCATGAAAACATGACAGGCCATGAGGTTGTGGCAGTATCCCCGTCTGGTTATACAAATGAGGGGATTTGTATAAGATGGCTCGACCATTTCATCAAACACAACGACTGTGGTCCTAATAAACCCTGGAGGATTCTCTTGATGGACGGGGCCACATGCCATGAGGCTCCTGAGTTTATTCTTAAAGCTAAAATGAATCGTATTTGGATCGTCAAGTTCCCTTCCCACCAAACCCATCTTATCCAGCCCCCCGACGTGGGTTGTTTCCGGCAATGGAAGATATTCCAACAGAGGTGTATCATGAACGGGATTCGCTCATTCGAGGCGGAATACAACATTCAATCCTTCTTCCGAGATCTCCTCGAGACTCGTGAGAAAACTTTTACAGCTCGTACGATCAAATATTGTCGGAGTCCAGATATAGATAATAATAGTATAAGACCTGGACTACCGGTAGCTGAACCCTATCTCAGCACTTACCACTCGCCACATTAGTTCTTACTTCTTTATTCTTACGCTATTTCGGCATTTGTTGCCATTATGTCGCCCCCAGTCGCCATTATTGTCATATCATATCATTTGCCGTCATTAGCCGTTATTATCATTTCATTTATCATCATTTATGTATATATATATAGCCCTCTCATCTACGAGAGTTAGAAAATCAGATCTTATCTACTACGTCTATCGGGTACCCTCCTCCACCACGATAAATATGCATTCCAGGACGCAGGCATGTGGCCGGTAAGCTTCTCAGCCGTTCAAAAGAAAGCTAAAGGAATACGGGAAGAAAAAGAAGAAAGATACTGGATTGGAGTTCTTGGAGTATGGGTCGGAGTCAGAGTCAGAGTTAGAGGTAGAAGGAGAAAGAGAATCTGAGCCTGAACTGGAAATCCTTAAATTAAAACCCCCATCTTCATTCATATGGCGAATGTCATCAGGCACTGAGATATCGATAATAAGGTTCAAGATGCACTCAGCTCGCCATCCCGTGCTCGATACAAGGTCATCACAGAGTCTACAGGCGTCTTTCTTATGCGCGGGAGTCTCCATGAGATGGAGGTTGCGCAGGCTCGTGCCGGAGCAATTCAAACCCACAAACGCAAACTGTGCGCTCGGAAAAGTCTAAGCAAGGGAGGCTCAATTCTCGCCAGTGACGCACTCCAAAAGATCAAAGACAAACGCAGGCAAGAGGCCGATGCCAGACTTAAGAGGGCTAAAAAGGCTATCACAGTCGCTGAGAATAAGGCAAAAGATGCACTAAGGAGTAGAGGGGTTCAGGCTCGAAAGGTTGAGAAGGCACGCCTTGCCTTTCTCAAGGCAAACTCAGGACTTGTTGGTGTCGAGAATCCTGATTCAATATGGGTTCCAATCTGAGACCCTCCAAAGAACCCGACCGCCGCCGAAAAAGAAGCTCTTCATGCCAATCAATCACTATACGATGCTCTTCAATGTGCGCAACCAGAATGGAATGAGAGCCGATCAGAGGACCCTGCGGACTTTACGGCGGCTCCCATCGACCCTGCGATCTTAGATGGCGAACGACAGTTCCAGGTGCAACAAAGGGCTTTGGATCGGGTAGTCATGCAGATATGTTCGGAGGAGGAAGATGAAGAGGGGGAAAGTGCTGTAGAGTCACCACCACGATCGGTGGCATCTATCGATTCGATTGCCGCAAACGCGGATTTTGTCGCTTTTAATTTTTAAATAATAACATATGTAAAGACAGTGCACTTCAATAGTACATAATAAAAATTTCTAGTTGTCGGACTGCCTTTTTGTAATAATACTTGCTTAACGTTGCCTTGAGTCGGGGCGGCGATAGTGTAGTAGTAAGCGCTTCCCGATGTAGTTTTCGTTCGGGACCTGTCTTCTCGATCGAATCCTACCCCCGACACATCAAAAAATCTTGCCCACACAGGTATTTAGTGAGCAAGGTGCTAATACTACCACCGCTACTCTGTATCGAGGAGGGTTTACTAGCCGTCTACTAGTTAACTCAAATGCTCTGCGCACTAAAGGCGATTGGAAGGAGCGAGGAAAACGTACCGAAGACCAAGCTGTGAAGAGGCTGCATACTGTTGTTACATTGCTGTGGTGGTCACTCCACCTCTTGTTCAATTCCGAGACCACACACACCCAAATGTCAGGGAACCTGTTAGATAAGCGGCTTATTAGAATAGGGGTACTATTAGGTCGTAAAAAGTAACAGCGCAACTTTTTATGGCCGAGTGGTATCTAACAGAACCCGAACAGCTCATTTGGTTTTCCTTGGTTTTCGAAGCGGTCCGTGCGCTTGGTTTTAGCCGCGGAACCAAAACCAAAACCACGCGAACCGAACAGGCCCTGAGCCCTAAGACAAGGTTAGTAGAAAACAAGGATTTGGGGACGGAGAGTTTATCCAAACTACATGTAACTAACCAATTTGGAAGGATAACCCCATTGGGTACCAATCCAAGCATACTAGTGTATAGTATCATATACTGGGAAGGACCAGTGAGTCCCGCAGCCCCTGACCGGTGTTATATTAGACCAAGAAAAATATCTAGACGGCTCAATGGAGATCCAGCATGTTATAGGACACTTATAGCTTAATATCATGACGTGCACCTGTCATATGATGCCAAGAGAACAGTCTTTCGGACTTAGTTAGTAAGCAACCGGTAAGTTATTTAAAGAATTTAACGTAACGGTAGATAAACAGCCTCATATATAATAACATGAAGGTGGTAGTGGCGCAATAAATTATTCAGCATTAAGTTGTTTCTTCCAATTGTTCAATCCCAGTTTGGACTTTATATTTGACGAAGTCACAACGATAGTTTTATCGTAGAAACTAACTGCCTGAAATATCGAAGAACAATAATAAAGCTACCAAAGGGAAGCTCTACAAAAAGGGAGGTGAAAACCGGGATCCCCTAAGGCTTACCTCTCTCGCCAGTCCTTACCTATTCCTCAATTCCTACCTGATTGAGTTATGCCAGGAGCTAAAGACACGAACAGAGGCGGCAGGCTGGATAGACGGAATCAGCCGAAGAGAATTGCATAACCCTAGAAAGAATCCATGAGAGATGCAAGCGTTGGGAAGCCACCCATGCATCTAAGTTCAATTCCGCCAAATACAGCCTTATTCACTTGTCCGGAATCTTCAAAGAGATTAACAGGGGCTACAAGCTCGGCTTAAATGAACGCACTGTCGCCCAGCAAAGCAACGGCTCATGTTCTTCTGAACTGTCCCAGGTGTTGTCGAGAGACGATGTGGGGAGAGGATGTGGGCCGAGAGAGGTAGGATTACCGACCTCTAGAAGATTCTCACCGAGAGTAAGCTGGCTGTTCAGGCAGCTAACTTCCTGAGAGACACTAAGCTCCTCAGGCAATTCGAGAGTATATGAGGTTAGTGGGCTGAGCAGTAAGTTTCATAATTGTGTGGGACGCAAGGTCAAGATTCCGGCGGAGAAATGCCTGGCATCAGGATATAATGGAAAGACAACAAGGCGGTCTTTCCCCAGTTTCTCTTGTCGATGCTGGGGGTATTTAGATACTAGATAGGCTCATCCCGCATAGCTGCCTTATGGCCGCTGGGTCGGTGTATGACGTACCTAATCAATCACCGTCTCGGGGTATAATATCATAATTACATCTTCTCATAATTGCAAAACGCTATTTGTCTGCACACCGTTTTACTTGCTGCTAAAAGTTCCGTAGTTTCCCTCCAATGCCCCCCCACTTTTCCTCCCTGCTGAGTCCTTTATCTCTCACCCACCAAGCCTTTTAGGTCCTTTAGTTCCCGCTCGCCGCCTCAGGCTGCACCCCATCAAATTTTCTGCCACCCACCGTCTTTGTTTCCTGCTCGCTTTTCCCCTCCCCATCGTTTTCTGAAGGATACAAAACGCCATATTACTGTTGATATCCTTCTCTTTTCTTGGGGAAAAAATCCATCAAGCTAATCCGAACTGCTCCAAATCGCGAGCGCAGCGAGCGATCAGAACGCTTGCCCAATACAAAAGTGCTACCAAAAATGCCACCATTCTCAAAGCTACGCAACGCCACACCACCACATGAAAAACAAAATCAGAGACTGTAACTCTATAGATAATTGGTTTAAAAATAAAGTTACAGAAAGATATATTCAAAAATCGCAAGGGGTTCGTTTGAAAAAAGGGCATCCCCTCGCGGGCGCTTTACCTTTTTAGAAGGCGGTCTGAAGGCGGTATACATTCTGCCGATGTAAAAAAAATACGGACATAACAGCCGTTAGATAGTTTTACCACATACAAATGCTAATGATATAGGCACATTACTCTGCAATCCCTCAATAGCATAATCGCAGCTGGCTCTTGCATGGCGTTTGGAGTGGCACCAAAAGTATTCAATGTGATTCAACCCACAATGAAACTTTGGATAGAAGAGGATGCGGTGACAGTAAGGCTTTCCTCCAAGCGCCTCCTCAATTTCGCCCGTCTGTGAGAAAAAATCAGGCTTCAAGGAGCACAGCAGTCTAGGAGGGGAATAGAATTAATAAAAGGCGCATTAGGAAGATGGTAAAAAAAGATAAACTTACCACTTGAACTACACTTCGTCGCACTTCTCGCAGCCTTTTTTCTACCTCCTCTCACAATATGCGCAGAGTTTCTCTTGAATGGATTGACAGAAATCTTCCTGACGAACACAATTGTTGTAGAATTGGTTCTGCGTGTAGTTCCCACTGGTTCCTTTTTGTCGGCAAGAGTCCCTTAATACATTCTTTGCATTGTTGTCTCTCCCGGCATTCCCCGCAACGTCACTTGGCCATGATTTTCGTTCCTCCAATAACTTACCCTTTTGGGGATTTTATTACAATTACTCCACCTTGTTATACATTTGCTCACAACAACTCTCAGTCTCTTAAGTAGTGGTATAGTGGTCACGCTAGCGTAAAATATCCTAGTTGTATTATTACCATTACATGTGATTACTGTGTATGATACGGATTACTAATCAAAAATGAATGTCCGTTTTTGAGTTCCGCCAACCATAGATTGCAGCCACGTAGACAGACTAGCCATTTATCGTTAGACCAACGATTTCACCGAAGCAATTTTTATCCTTCTCTTCTCCGCTTTAGTGTCTCCTCTTCCACTTTCGGCTTTTTTCGCGATGCCCAAAGAAGTTCAGAGCCCACAGCCAGTGAGGCGATCTCTCAAACGCTCTTTTGACCTTGAGGACACCAATCTTGAACAACACACGCCCGCGACCAAGCGCCGTCAGCTCGACTCAACATCTTCGCCGTTGCTAACTCCCTCGTCCAGTCATCACAACTCCCCAAGCAATTGCCCAAACCAAACGGAAGGGCAACCACCGTTCAGGCGCAAACGATCGGTTGAGGACAATGACTCGGACTGTGAACCCTCAAAGGGCAAAAACTGTTATCTGGAACCGTCGCTAATATCGTTGACTTCGTCAATATACAATTGGCTAAACCAAGTCGAAGTCTCCCTCTGTGAAGTCCCCCCAGAGATACGCTCAAAGACTACCCCGCCGTGTACTACTTCCCCCGGAGTCTTCTCCCGAGAAATCCGACTTCCACACACCGTTCCGCCCTCCTGTGCTGCTAAGATCTCGACTCCTTTCCTCGAGATATCGCGATCGGTCCCGCAGCCCGCTTCGGTCGCATCCACCTTCAACACCAGACCGGGCGTATCAGATCCCCTGTATCGTGAAACGATCTTCAGGAACGGCATCATCTTGGACCCCGCAGGGATAGAGATAGAGGAAGAGCAAGAGATCAAGGAATTTCTAGACACCCACATTCTCAAGGAACGGAAAGGTTCTCGACGTCTAACCAACGAGGAAGCAAAGGAGGTTGTGAAGACGGCTGCTGACCTTCTGGACAACACTGAAGGGGTCGCATCAGATCTCATCGACACCCAAGCATTCCCCATGAAACGCCGCGGCATCGCCGAAGGACGCAACGTTCAGTGGAGTAGCGACCCGCTGCCGTCCAACCCTAGCTTCCCATACCAACTCTGTGCACCCAAACCGGACCACCACTATGGTTACCCTCCCGGCCGCAAATTCGACTGGATAGACGTGGAGATGGCTGTTCTCTTTCATCGGATGGCGCTGCCCTACGTCCGGCCGACAAGAGACAATGTCTGCCCGTTCCTGGCGATCGAGTTCAAGACGGAAGCCACAGGAGGAGTGTTGTATGTTGCTGAAAACCAAAGTGTGGGCAGCGGTGTACACATGGTTGCGTCTCAGCGCTGGCTACAGAAGCAGGCCTTCCCAGCCAAGAACCTTGCGGTTACTGATGCCGTCTCTTTCGTCGGAGCGGTCTCCCCACGCACTGGCGTATTTTACATCTCATGGTACTCGGACAGGAAGGCCAAGTACATCGTATCCAAAATCCATATCGTATCGTTCATGAACGCCTCAGACATCCAGGCATGTGCGGACCTTATAGACAACATATTGGATTATGGGTTGGGGGACCGTCTGAAGCTCAGCAGAGAGGCTCTTGCAGCGCTGGACCCCATCCCTGTGCACTGGAAGAAGTCTCGCCCGATTAGTGTCACCACCAAGACGCCCTCCGCTAACGAGGAGACACGGTCTGTTAAAAGTCGGAAGGTGTAATAGATAAACTTCAGCCTGTTAGAGACAGGACTATGTGACTCTGGAAACTCAATTGGGGACCGGATTCTGAAGCTTACCATACATGGTCATACTTGTTCCGGGTAATTCAAAGGTTCAGTTCAGCCCGACTTGACCTTACCCAATCTTATCTTCAATCTTATGACTCAGGGAACTGTCTGCTACCATAAGCTACATAGACAACCTGGGATTTCCACCATATATGTCTTGAAGATGCAAGAGGCTTAGGTTCAGAAAATGACGCTCCCTCTCTATAAGAGATGTTATGGGCTGTGCATCGCCTAAGTTACAGTACATGTATCATATGCCAGGTCTAGTGTGCAGAGCCCTAAACTTATCTCAAGCTCTACTTCCTACGTATTTGTTAGAGCTGTGGTAGTGACGCTTTTCTGTAAGAAGCTTAGCTCTTATTCTAGTACATAATACATAATATGTATTTTATGCCCTTATACGGTATATGAAACATTCCCTATCCGAACGTCGCGTCAACATCGTCCCCAGTACCTTTCCCTGAGCCCAAGACCCCTTGGAATCGTGCGCTACTACCGTCGCCTGTCCACTGCAGACCTCCCCAGCGAGGCCCCGAAGTGCTGCGAGTGAATGAATTTTTTCGCGGATAGCCACCCACGCCAGTCAAGCGTTCCAAGCTCTTTCTCAACACCAACAAAAGGGCAATCGATCGATACGAGCGTGGTTACTTTTGTCCCTTGAAAATTGGAAGAATTAGAGAATCTTAGCCTAGCCGAAGCGCTCGGCCCAGCCTCTACACCACAGAGGTACTGCGAAAAACTTACCCGAGGCTCTAACGTCAGCGCCCTGCTGCAGCGCTCGCTTGGTGTATTGTCTACTACAACGTACTGTGGCACATACCGCGTCACCCACCATGGTGTTATCTGTGACACCTGTCAACATCTCTCAGAAGACAGCGGAGCCAAACGTTTCCTCCCTCACCCGCAGGCTGTTCGCCTGACTTCTGCTAGAGCAATAGGTTTAGATTGCCAACACCTACGCGACCCTTGACAAGCTTCGTGCTAAGCTACTAGATGAACTACTGGATACCCTTAGCAGCCATATAAAGAGAATGCAAGCTTTAATACAGCATTACAATCATCCCACGTTCTGCGCGGAGCTTGGCCAGGGACAGGCGCTCAGTCGAGCAGGAGTCCAAGTAGAGGACTTGCATTATACATGACGTCCCCGGATCCTATATAGACCATTCCGATGGGGCTTAGGTGATCTCCGGCCAGCAACCGCGAGAGAAGATTGAAATGTAAATTAAGATCCGGGCCGAGAAAGATCACTGCTAAGGCAGCAACAGGCACGGGGCAGTTGGAGGCGGGCACAGTGATCCTCGCCGTCCAGGAGACCTACGCCAGACAGGTAGGCCAAGCCCCACGCGGAACGTGGGATGACTGTAATTCCCGAGAGCATAGCTTATATTGGCTTTATGTGGCTGCCCAGGACGTCCAGCAGCTCATCCGGCGGGCTCAGTGCGAAGCTTGCCAAGCATCTCGTAGGCGTTGGCAGTCCGAGCCTTTATATGCTCTGGCGGAAGTTGGGCGAACAGCCTACAGGTAAGGGGGGAAAACTTTTAGCTTCCCTATCTTCTGAGAGCTGTTGAGGGTGTCGCAAATGATATCACGGTAGATAATGTTGCATGTGTCACCTAGTGGGCATTATAGCAGACAACACGCCAGGCGTTGCAGCAGACGCTGGGCCGCGGCTAGCCAGCTCGACGGACGGTTGGCTAGCTGTTTTCGGGACGTTAGAGCCTTTATATGTTAGAAAGTTCCTCTGTACTGTATCCTTCAGGCCAGAAGCTGAGCCTATTCTCTATGTATACGGTATACGTCTGAACTAGCGCAAGCACCGCCACCGCCATGACCTGGTGTTTGATTGCGGTATAAAGGATTGGCGCAAGCCACAATGTGCGATACTTTGAATTAATTTGGGGCTAAGAGTGTTTTAATGCTTAAGGGGCTATCAAAAAAGTAGGGATAATAATGTATCGGCTGCGTGAATCACCACTCAAATGATGTCGTGTTTTATAGATTAATATATATAATATGGTATAATAAAGAAAACGACCCGGAGTCTAAAAGCATGTCTAGGAACCGAACCTATGTGATTTTACTTAACTTATAATATATGTAACTATACCAAAAGCCCATGTCCAAATTAAGGACAGCGGACTTTTGTTTTTGTTACAAACGGATTGAGATAACTACAACAAGAATCTTTTCTTTATCTCACGCTTTGTAAGCTGCTATGCTTTGAGCTTCCCCCCATTTATGCAGCTATGCTTAAGTACCTACCAAATTATCCGATGATATATAACTGGGAATATGATGATTTTATATTTATTCCTATTGAAACCTGTCTGCTTTGGGGGCCCTTGCGGGTTCTACAACCCCAGGGGGCTTGTGAAATTGAGAGAGACTAGCAACTCCCCTGAAATACAAATAGATATTAGATATCAATGTGAGACCGAGTCGGCCTCTAGTACTTACACCGGTTTAGAGCCGCGTTTTGTGTTAGAAATTCACATAGAATCTTGATGATGATATTCTACTTCTCCCTCTCTAGGATTCTATATTATCGGATCACATGTTCAGAGATCCAGAACTTCACAGAACATGATAACATGATAATGTGAATTTTTTCAACACACCCCCTCAGCTGAGCCCAATGGTGACGCTGGCTTCATTCAAGGAAAGGGCAGTCAGTCTACATCATTTTCAGAGGATTCTAATCCTTCAAAATCAAGTTCCTCGATATCGTTTTGCCTTCGCTTTGCCAACAGTTCCTCCACATCCGTTAACTTGTTCATATTTCACGAACTGATCGAAGGCGCTATTTGTCTTGATACGACCTCGTTGAGCTTCTTGCCGCAACCAATCATTGTGTATATTAATATGACGTAACTTGGTTTGTAGCTGCGCAATTTCCTCGGTCACAAGTCGGATTGTTTGCATTCAATGCAAGTGTGATGGTCATCCAAGGCTGATCAAAAGTTCTTTTAGTAGTCAACATACATCGCTTCTTTCGCGGTCTGTGAGAGTGCAAGTAATTCGGCCTCTGTTGTTGACGTTGTTACCGTGTCTTCTTTTTCGCCCTCGATCCGACCGTTCCCCCGAATATTTTCATCGCATGAGCTTGGGAATTTTTGCAGTCGGTGGGTGGAGTTAGTGGTGAATAAAGTGTTGTTTGCAATTCGGAAGTAATAATCCCCACAAAAATATAGCCAGGGAGTGAGTTCTCTTCGGGTACGGAAGAACTCAGGCCACACCATGATGATGATTCGGTCCGGGATTTGTAATTGGTTAATCGGGATACAGCAAAAGCGATGTTTTGTCTTGTAGTTATTGCTGCAAGAGGAGGGAACCGGTTGTTCTCTGATAGATGAGGAGGCTTCCATTTTCGGTGAAATCCTTATAGGGTTATAATTCTTTATCCATTACGGTCTTTGATGGCTGCATCGAGCCAAATTAGTGATCTTGTTAATCTGGGCAGAATGAGAGAGCCAGTAGATGCCGGGTCGTTTGCATGTTTAAATTGCCTTTTAACCTTTTTTTTTTCTTCCTTTCTCACCTGTTTACTACACGACACAGGCTACAGAGCACCCAGGTGATCTTTGGGAGGCATTTACCTCCGGCGCCAAAGAGTGTCTTATATATATTACTAGTAATACCGTCCTATGCAGCCGTTCGGCCGCTTGAAGACGTAAAATAATACAACAACAACAACAACAACAACAGCATTACATATAATCCCAAAGGAGCAGAAAAGACAATATCTCACACAACCTGGGGATTGAGAGTGGGCAACCATGACGGGCTGGGTTTTGCCATTGTGGATTATTTTCAAACCAACAAACCAACAGCAAGCTTGGAAGGATGCTCTCCGAGACCACAGCGCAAAAACTGAGTTTGTCGGAAAATGGATGGACAGATAACGAACTTGGGTTGAAATGATTCAAAGAACTAGTGGAGTATCGGGGTTGGAAGATCATTGTTTTCGATGGTCAATTCTGCATTCGGCATAAAATCGCTTTGCTTTGTCTTCCATCACATACGACGCACATTCTTCAGCCCTTGGGTATCAAACATTTTGCACCACTCCAAACAGCATATTAAAAAGGTCTTAAAGCAAGATCTCAATTTCAAGGAGCTTGTAAAGTTGGCAAAGTTGAGTTTCTAAAGGTCTTATAGGATGCACGTGACAAGGCCTTTACGACAAAGAATTACTAGGTTTGGACGCTCCGCTGAGCCGGGGACGCGAATACAGCGTATTTTAAATTCTGAATTATACAAACTTACTCTTTGGGGTATGCTCTATATATTTCATCTTGAATATTTTAATTAGAGCATGTTTGGGTCCGTTTATTTGCGTGGGAAGCTTTGCATTCAAGAATGGTTCGCTATGATCATTAACTTGTCCCGACTCTCTATGTAAAAATATGAGTTTTCAATGCTAAAAAGGTCTAAAGATCCAAATATTCATAATTCTCTTTATTTTTAACTGCGGGAAACCAGCTGATTATAGGTTGTTGCTGATGCTATTTGGTATTGGTTTCACGGGGTTTGCCCTAACAGTCGCTCTATTTAAAGGCGGTGAAAGATTTTTTTTGGCGAGCCAGCCAACCGTACCGTACTACCGAAGAGCAAATTTAAAACTGGTGCTAATAAATAGCATCAACAACAACCTATAATCAGTTGATTTCCCACATTCAAAATAAAGGGAATTGATAAATATCTGGTTTTTTTAGAAATTTTTAGCATTCAAAACCCTTATTTTCACTTAAAGAGCCGGGACAAGTTAATGGCCATGATGAGCCATTCTTGAATGCAAAACTTCTCACACAAATAAACAGACCCTAACACGTTCTAATTAAAATGCTCAAGATGAAATGTATAGAGCATACCCAAAAAATAAATTTGTATAATTTAAAATTTAAAATACGTTGTATTGATTGATAAAAGCATTTACAAAGTGCCAAGTATTGATTTCCTGGCTCGCCTCGCGTCCCGGCTCGGCGAGCGTCCAAACAAACATAGTAAGCAAATTCTTCATTAGAATTAAAAAATCCCAGGGTCGGTCAATAATCGTAAGTAAAAAAATCATAATTCTTTTCTATATCTTTTAAAGGGAAGGGAAGACTAGAAGCTATTTACAAGGATAAAAGGATACGGAACCGGGTAAACCAAGTCTCCGGCCATTTGTCCCGACAGTCCCCATGTTATGGTAACTCATTCATCCTTTTTGGAAACGGATAGGTATGTAGAGTAAAGAACAGACAAGTTACGTATACTATCATATCATAATTAATATCATTTCTTGTAATTGGTTGACTATTCGATAGGCTTTTCTCTTCACTTCGAGAACCTACACCCGCAGTGTAGAATAGTTAGCATAGGAGTCGGAGTCGGCTTGCTAAGAGAGAAGAAAAAGACAATGGAAGATACGACGATGACTCGTCCTAGTAATGCCAAATCCAAATGCGCTTCTCTACGCGCTCAGATTGCTGCAGCAGAGATCCAACTCGCCGCCCTGAAGCAGGAGCTGTATGGTTTAGAGCAGAATGGCTCTTCCCCCCTTTCCTCCTCTCCAGCGACATTGATGGCGATGACGACGGCAGAATTACAGGATCACTTTATTGGGGGTGAGAGCCAGGGTGAAAGCCATAACAGAGAGAAAAAGAATAAAAGGTGGCCGCTTGAGCAAGAGGAATATCAACGCTATGGGAGACAAATGATTGTGCCTCAAATTGGGTTATCAGGTATACATCTCAAGATTCGCTACTAGTAACTTTGCTATGCTATACGCTGCTCTTCCCTTAGTTGATGTCATTTGCTTGATGTCTAGCAACAAAACCATGCTGACTCTTAACTTTCCTCCATCCCTCGGTAGGTCAATTGAAGCTGCGTTTGTCCTCGATCCTGATCATTGGGGCAGGTGGTTTGGGCTGTCCTGCTGCTCTCTATCTCGCCGGAGCTGGGGTTGGTACACTGGGCCTGGCGGATGGTGATAGAGTCGAACCGTCGAATCTACATCGCCAGGTTCTTCATCGGAGTCGAAATATCGGGAAATTGAAAGTTGATAGTGCAGTTGAGTATTTGAAAGAGTATGCCTTTTTTTCCCTTTTACTTCTTCCTTGTCTCAATATCAGAGAGCTTATTGATTTCATCTCTTATCATTCCTATGTCAGGCTAAATCCGCACCCTATCTACATTGCCCATAGAGAGCACCTCACCGCTCAGAACGCACATGATATCTTCAAGCATTATGATCTCATACTTGACTGCACGGATAACCCTGCTACCCGATACCTTATTTCAGATACCTCCGTTCTTCTGGGGAAGCCACTAATCTCTGCATCTGCATTGAGAACAGAAGGCCAGCTTATGGTTCTCAATAATCCACCACAGCCGCCTGGAGATAAGACCGGGGGTCCTTGTTACCGTTGCGTTTTTCCAAAGCCACCACCTGCTGACAGCGTTGTGAGCTGTGCAGATGGTGGAATCCTAGGACCTGTGGTTGGGATTATGGGCGTACTGCAAGCACTTGAAGCGATTAAAGCTATTATCACAACCCCTATAAAACGTCATTTGGATGCCAACCAAGCAGAATTATGCTCAACGTTCAGCCCCTATACCCTTCATCTCTTCTCAGCCTACTCAACGACCCAGTTTCGTACCATCCGCCTTCGTTCGCGGAGGCCCGATTGTGCAGTTTGCTCCTCCACAGCATCAGTATCACTTGCCTCTCTGCACTCTGGTTTAACAGACTATATCTCTTTTTGTGGATCCTCCATGCCTTTACAAGTTCTCTCCCCCGAGGAGCGTATCTTGCCCCTGAAATATTGGGAAATATACCATTCCGGCATTGCTGTCTCGAATAGTACAGTACCAGCACAGTTCTCAGATAAGGGTAACGGCGGAGCTAAGGATAAATCCCACTTTTTAATCGACGTTAGAGATGAAGTCCAGTTTGGTATCTGCAACCTCGACAACAGCATCAATATCCCGATCTCCAAACTTCTCACTGAGATGTCGACGCCACATAAAGGATCAACCGACAAATCTGATGCCAGACTGCCCCACTGGCTCCCGCTCGACGTTGCTTCCTCCCAAACCGCTCGTCCGATTTACGTGATTTGCCGGTTGGGAAACGATTCCCAACTCGCCGTGCGACGACTGAAGGAGCTTGGACTCGATCAGGACGGGAAGCGATTTATTGGTGATGTGCGTGGTGGGTTGCGGGCGTGGAAAGAACAAGTTGACCCAGAGTGGCCTGAATACTGAAAGGTAGGAGAAAAGGAGAAAGATTAAGTGTTCTATTATTCCAGGGAAGTTAGTAAGTAACCTTGTAGGGAAGCGGTTTTGGCTGCAGTTATTTATCCGGTGGCACAGGGACAGATGGGAAATAACTACATGCAACCTTCAGGCCATGGGGGACCAGGTACATGCATATAATTGTTGCAACTAGTAGTATTTCCTGGAACAACCTTCAGGGGTACCCCGTTTTGCACAACTTCCCACAGCACAACATGGCCTTATGCGGTATGGCTTCAAGCCAATCATAACTGGAATATCATATTCCATGCCTCCTTGTTAGAAAACTTCGGTGTATACCATAAATGTAGTTTCACCTCCCCTAGTTTGTTTTCATCCATCTAGGTAAAGCCATTGCTTTTTGTAGGATTGTCCTTGGGAATATCGCTTTCTCTCCTAAGGTTCCATTCTGACAGTTACAGCACAAACTAATCGGTGACCTCACCTCTCAACTTCAAGGATTCACCCTTTTTAAGACATCCAAGCCGTAAAAGTTCCCGGAGCAGCCCACTACAGAGCCACCAGTAGAGGCATTTTTAAATGTTTCAAGCATGCCCTGGAGGAAGACAAGGCCGTAGATTAAAGGTAGGGCCATGAATAATATCAAGTATTCTCGTAACAAGCAATCAGCTCGAATTTATCTCAGAGATTTCCTTGATGGTTGGCTCTCAAGTGGAGAAAGGAGAGGAGGAGAGTGGTTCTTAGCCTCGTGACCTCCATTGTCAGGTAAATAAATAGTCATAGGCAACATATGGAAAGGCCGGGTGATGGTGGCAGCCAGCTAGCAGAAAAGGACTCAGCAGTAGCAGCTCGATCCAGAGCTAGCTGCATGAATATATCACCACAGCAGTCGTTGGAAGCATGTGAGCAATAGTCGCCAGTTTCTGTGACCGGGTTTCCCATCCAATAGAAGCTCAATACATGTAGCCTCCGTCCCATCAAGTATCATAGATCCGGTTATCAATCCGGTAGGAGCTTCATTACCTCCTTGGATCCAGCACGATGGCACCCATCGACTCAGCAGGAGCTCCACCAGTTGCTTTCCATTTCCCTAATTTCGGCAGCTCTGACCACATCTTCCATGGTTAGAATCTGATCTCCTCGTTGATCTAGCAGGAATTCTATCACTTGCTTCCCACTTCTCATGTTGCCTGCAGCGGCTTTGACCACATCTTCCGTAACCTCAATCTGGTCTCCTCGTCGATCTAGTAGGAGTTCCATCACCTCTTTCCCATTTTCCCAATTACCTGCAGCGGCTTTGACTACATATGTCATGGCTGGAATCTGGTTTCCTCGTTGATCCAGCAACAGTTCCATCACTTCTTTCCCATTTCCAGGATTAAATGCAGTGGCTTAGACCACACCTTTTGTAATCGGAATCTGGTCTCCTCGTCGATCCAGCAGAAGCTCCATCATTTCTTTCCCATTTCTCCAATTTAATACAGCAGCTCGGACTACATCTTCTGTGATCTGGATGGCATGCCGTCATCGATTCAGCAAAAGTTCTATGACTTGCTTCCCACTTTCTAAATTTCTTGCTGCAGCCTTGACCACGTCTTCTGTTATCTGGATCTGGTCACCTTGTCGATCCAACAAGAGCTCCATCAATTTGTTCCCATTGATTCGATTTCGTGCTGCAGCTACCAAAGTACGCTCAGTTATTACCATTCTCGCCCCCTCCCTTTTCTAAGAATGGAGCTATCCCACTGATATGCCCTTGTCTTGCCGCTTCTTCCATTGGTGTTATTCCATTTTGTGTCTCAAATGAAGGATCATTACTTTCTGAATGCTCACCAAGGTTCTTTGAATCTATAATTCCCATTTCCGTTGGTTAACGCAAAATCCACTAAGCATAAGATGCCCCACCTGACTGCCACGTGCAGTAGTGAAAATCCACCCCGGTTGTAGATTCGCACCCACAGGCTTTCCCGCTTATCGAACATCATCGACTTGAAGAAGCTCTCATGCTCCTGTGCGACACTGAATTCAACCCCCGCAATAGCTGCATGACGAGCCCAGTAGAGAACCGCATATTCAAAAAACCTATTCTTCGGTTTTACGTCATCTAACACCACCGGCGACAAACCACATAAAAGGTAGTTGACACATCGGTTTGCTAAGGAGGCGTGAGCTTTTAATTCGTTAATCACACCTTCTTTCCTCGTGCCAACAACAAAATCTTTCATAGATTTATGCAAGAGGCGTACAATTCCATCCGAAACAACGATCATGAGACGTCACATCCCAATGTCTTCACAAATAAATTGAAGGCGATTCTCTTCATCTTCGTCGTGATATATAATTGATAAGCTTTAGATAGCTCTTCCACCCTTAGTGGTCGTTGTGCAACTGCAACAAGGCTCAGCAATTGCAAAATTGTTTGATTATCTCACCATGCCCTAGAGCTGTTTTTAGCAGATTTTGATATAGTGAATGTAGTCCTCGAGGCATGTTTCGAAGTTTCTTGATCGCATCTTCTGAGCGGGTATTTTCCAATTCGCTACATGCTATGCCGACCTACAAGAATGTTCCTTTGGCTTTTTCTTGTAACATATTCGGCGCCTGTGTGTTTTATGATCATGTGACTACGTCACATGACCCACAATTAGTTTAGTTGACATTCTAGAAAATAAAACACTTCTTTATAAAACTACTTGCTAGGCCTACGTTTACGCGTAACAGTTAGGATCCAACACTCCCAATGTGACTTTTTTTTGGGAGTAGTTGTGTTTCGCTGACTGAGCTCTTGGACTTTTTCTTTAATGAATATGTCAAGGTCTTCGTTGACTTTTAGACACGATGACAGATCTTTGTGGTTGAATTGACCTAGGGATCTTCCAATTTCAGGGTACGGCCTACTGGTGATCAGGACATGGATGCTTGAATCTGAATTCTTAATGTTGTTATTCTTTGGAAAGCTTTGACGGACTTGAGTTAATAAAATACTCAGCGACTCGGCGTAACACTCATCCAGAGCATCAATAATGCAGTATTTTTCTCCGCTTGTAGTGTCATGTCCAATTTCCATTAGTACAGTCCATAGCCCATCGGCGGATTCAAAAAGCTTTTCCTTCTGCACCTCAAACTTGGGAAGAATAAACTTTATCAGCTCAGGGCGCTGCTTGACTAGCTGGTATAGGAGGCCACGAAGAATGGCAGTCTCTGTTTTCCGGTTCTCGGAACTGGAGTCACAGAAAAAGTATGCAAGTATCTTATCGCCATTAACAAATAGGGCCTGCCAGTGATTTGGTAACTCTTCGGCAATGGTGATGGCCCTAGTAGATTTCCCCGTTCCTGGGTTACCATAAAGCCATAGGATATTGGACTTATATGCTCGGTGCCGGTGTTCATCGCCGTCTGTAATCCAAGCCATCCCTTGAGCTCATCTGTTTCCAAGATCCGATCACACGTTCCAAGAGACCGATTTCCTTTTCTTCTCTTCAATGCAATTCTGTCATCTGTCGGGTGGGTTATGAACAGGCTCTGCAAGCATGCTTTTTCCTCTAGGGTGAATTTAGTCTCTAGAACTGCATGAGCAGGCATATTTTCCCACAATTCAAGAATGTAACATACTGCGCTCTACCCGTATCCTATCATGGGAGGCTACTGCGGGAACGATCGATAATAGTAATTTTCCATATGCTGCGGCGGTGAGAGCCGCATAGCATACATAGCCTTGCCATTGTTTTTGTTTATGAGAATCACGATAATCACAGATTCCTCGGATTACGAGGTATGGGAGTTGATCCATGAGTCCTGCAGCCTCCATCTCGAAGCAGAGGATATTTAACTCTTGGGCAAGGCGATCCCGCATCCGGGCATTCTTCATAACCCGATTCCCGGAAGCAATCAAGCCATAATGAATATTAGGATCGTCGGTTTCTCGTGGTGTGCGATCCACTAATTGCCTCCGATCACATGCCAGACATTGACCAGTGTCATCATCACCTTGGTGGTCATATGTCGCATGGAAGAGCCAATCTTCATTGGGCGGGGAGAATTGGTTTGTCATTTCTCGGTGCTTCGCCAAGCGTACCGGATACAATTTCTTTAATTGGTCTCGCTTCCATCATGTAGTTGCTCTCCATTTGGGCAATTGCAGCTAGCAGAAGCTGAGGAGGCTTGTTGAGGGGCCCAGTTCGTTGAAAGCGTCCATCGCGAAGTATTTCGCTATAACCATATTTGTATCACTCCACCAGAAGCGCCGGTTGGCTTGCTGACCACTACATCACCAAATCGAATGTCGGTGCTCTCGCTGGGAACTCCACCTCCAATGCCAACCATCAGACCGAACCGAAATGATTGAAACGTTGATCGCATTTGGGCCAGTACGGTCGCTGCAGATGTGACTCCATAAACACCAGAAGGCAGGCAGGCAGGCAATCACCACATTGTAGCCGCTCAATCGCCCAAGCGTGGAGGCATTCTGATCGGTCTGTGGCTGAAGAAGGCGATTGTGAGTCTCATCCAGCATGGCCTTTGCGGCTGCCATTTCCAAGGGCAATGCGCAGATCCATGCGGTCGTGTAGCTATCATGAGATAGAGACATGGTTTCCGGGGGGTATAATATAGTAAATAAGCAGCAGCTGGTGTCTTAGTTAGAATATGTGGACGTGTGCCTGATAGAGAAAACTGTGAGGATAGTGTGTATCCGGTATTCGGTTAAATCATAGCCTCATGTTGATAGGAAGATGAGGCCCCTCTCTCCCTGCAATCTATATAGGCACTAGGTAGCGATTGAAAGTCATATGATACCTACGATATGTATTATACTAGTGCATACTAACATATATCCAAATCAATATAGTGTATCGTCAACAGTCCTGAGACCGATACTATTACATTCTATGTCACTTACGAATCTTCTGTTGAGTTTTCGTTCTCCCTTTTCGTCGTTGGTGTTGGGAATCCAATCCGATAGAGTGGTTCCAACAGCTAAAGATCTTTCTATAATTACTTTCGATTTGAGCCATATAGATGGAATCGTTGCAGCAGGCGCCATTGCGGGAGGCCCGGAAATCTCATTGTAACGCAAAGGGTCGGATTTAAAGCATTTTCTGGCAGTATTTCCGATTCCTCGAGCTGGATAACAGATATCAGCATGTTCAAGTGAAGAATACAGCTGTCTGGGTCACTACTGCCTGAATTATCAAAATGAATTCCCGAGCAAGAGAAAAGTTAATTTTACGTTGTATGCATCGAGTGTATATGTGAAACCAATATGCATCGATGCCACCCTTTTCGCACATTAATTGAATGACTGTAGATTCACATAGGCCAGACCCCCTTCGTTGAATCGATGGAAAATGACCTAGAGCCTGACCTAGGGGGATGAGAAACGCCTGCATCGTAAAAAAATATATGGCCCGTCCCTGAACATTGGGTTTGGAATACAGCGTATTTGCATTTCTCCACTGGTTCCGATAGGAATAGTCCTACACAAAAGACAAGACAGAATCTGCAGGGGAAAAGGCGAGCCTAATCGAAAAGGCTTGCTTTTCGGTATTTTAATCTTCGCCTTCTATCTTTAATCTCTTCGACCCGCGACCTTCCCGTTCAATTTCTTGAATGCCGTAACGCTTCTGACTGGTTGCCCTGCCTGTCACGTCAGCGATCATGCTCTCAAGCCCAAAAGGATCCGCTGTATCTTTTTCAAACTGGACAGGGCCATCACGGTCCTATGCACAGAAATATGTTAGCCGGGATCTATAACGGAAATAGCCAAATAGTCGACTTATGGAAATATTCAAGAGAGGGAAGTAAGGTACCCTTACCCCTGCCTCTGCAGCTCCTTTGAATCCTTCCTTTGCTTTCCCAAGGACTTCGAACCGGTTACTCCGTTGAATTTTGCCCATCTCTCCAGCCGCAGCATCTTCATCATCTTCGTTAGGCTGAGCGCGTGGGTGGTAGATGCTGCTGATTGCATCTTGGGCGGCGAACAGAGGTTTGTCATAGGGATTGTCCTCATTGAACCCTGTATCTAGTCCGCTGGTCTGGTTGAATAATCTTGAGTCCCACATGGTTTCAGAGCTCTGCGTTGGCTTGGCAAGGCCCAGTGCCACCTTCTCGGAGATATCGCGATTCTGTTCTCGGGCCATCATCTGGATACGTCTTTCAGTACCCATCCGTGATTGTCGAAGCTGTCTCTCAGCCTCTTGTCGCCTCTCACGCCGAATACGGTCTCTTTCTTGAGCAGCTCCCTCATCCTCGCTTGGGGTTGCCGATCTCGAGGAGTACTGTGGCGGGCTTCGGCTTCCACTTAGGGAGCGGGCTCGAGATTCGCGGCGACTAGAGGCAGCGGTGGATCTTTCCTCCCGTGCCTTTTGTGCTAGCATTCGGAGATGCTCTTCCTTCTGGGCCTTTTCTTTTTCTGCCAATTTCTGTTGCATTTGTGCCCGTTGTTTCACTTCTTCCCTAGCGTGTCTATCCGCCGTGAAGAGTGCTTCAGCAAACTGAGCAAATTTATCGTTAATTGTAACGTCTTGTAGACCGCGGCCATCAGCCGCCAGGCGTTTGTCCAATGGAACAGTATAACCCTTAGGATTTTTCCAGTTCGAAACAGGAGGGGGGATCTTCCAGGCTTCCTGATCCTCAGCTGTAAGCTTTCTAGGCGGAGAATGTAAGATAGGAGGCGGTGGCGATGGTGGTCCACGAGGGATCTTCTTGTGTTTGAACTTCGGAGGCTCCATGGGGTCCTGCTGTCGTTCCACAATTTTCATAACGCGATCATTCTTCCAACTTATATCCCCCATCTGGTTAGCTGGAGTATATCGAACGAATGTGGGTTCGGCTCTTTGTCCGCCCTTGACATTTTTTGGCTTCTGGGCTGCCACAGCCCCAGATACTAGGCTAGACAGAGCATTTTTAGTTCTCTCCATCTGTGCTGAGACTTCTTCCTCCGATGGTCGATCAAGTGATATTTCTCCCGTATTCACACGCTGCCTGAGTGGGATCAGGTCCTTGAACGAGGCATGAACGATGCGGTTTTCACTGTGACCGTGGCGAGCAATGGCATCATACTTGACTTTGCCCTCTGCATCAACCTGTATGATGAGGGAATTTGAGGTTGATGATGTGCCCTTGCGGCCCATATCAAGGGGATACTGCGCGACAAGAATTTCTGGAAACGCGCCGCCGTCGCCAAAATCTTCTGGGACTCGTGGTCGCCATCCTGCACGGTTTCTGTAAGGGGGAGGGCCGGCTCTCTGCAAATATATGCCCTTAGCTTCAGTATCCATCAAGAAGGGAAGATAGTTGACTAACCCTTATTACCACTTGCGTCTCGTCAAGGGCACCTGCGCCTAAGACTTTTGGACCACGGGTCTGAGCATGAACCGGCAACTCTTCAACTTCGCCAGTGTATTTTGGTTTTGGTAAAGACTTGAATAGGCTTGCAGCGATGGAGGCCATTGCTCAGCTTAACCCAAATAGATAACTTTTTAGCAAGGGAAACTCACAGTTGTTAGTCGGAATTGTCAAATTTCTTGTCTCATACAATTATAATCGTCCTACCCTAATACTAACTAAGTTAGACCTTGCTTGAGACTTAGTCAGCACACGCGCTATTACAGACCCTTCGCTCATGTGACCGTAGCAATTTAAGCTAAGCCTAATATAGTAAAGGCATCATCGAACAATCTATGATATGTCCCAAGAAAGGATAATCAAAGGAGATTATAAGGCAGGCAGCAGTTGGTGCCTAGCCTTGATTGGGCCATCTACTACTACATAATAAGCAGAGTAAAAGAATAATTCTTCATGGAATATATACAACGTTCTACAAGCTTATTACTCGGGAGTTCTTCCAATAATATCATAGAAACCGGCATCTAAAAGATTGTCATGACAAATGATCTGCACCGATTCTTAAAGCTTCTTTTTGGTTTCCTCTCTTTAGTCTTATCTGACCCCTTCCTGCATATCATAGTTATCCTTGCCAGAACAGCTTCGAATGTAATACATCCCGGCTACAAATAAGAACCACAGCGTCTAAATGTGAATAGTGCATGAAGCTCTTATCTGGCGGTCCAAAAGTACAATGAGAATATCTATTGGAGTTCTATAGCGCGTCAACACTGACACCGTTCAGTTGAATTCGACCGTGAAGATGGTTGAGAATGAAATTTTAATATACAACTATGTGCATACATATCTGTATATTTGTGGTGCCGCTCTCATGGCTTTCCACCGAGGTCAATCGAATCTGAACCTATAAGGAAAAGATCCCAATAAGTTAGAAATAAAGAAAAAGAGAGCAAAGAATCAAAACAAAACTAAGCAAAAGCCAGCACCCCCTGCAGCCGGGGTGGTTCACACCCACTTCCCCATCAATGCCATTAGCGCTGCTCCTAAGGAGAGCAGGCCGTACGCTGCCAACATGTTCTGAATCGGAGCCTTGCGCATACTCCTGCTGAAGATGAACTCGTGGGCCATGAGCTCGACCAACCAGTGTAGATCAAGATCCCGGATGAGATGGAGTCAAAGACACCGTTGACGATCAATGCGACCGCCAGGCGGGTACGTGTTGCGCACCCCCAGACCGATGGAAATGGCGACGGGGTCCGATAATACATGCGCAAGCCCTAGCACGTACGGGGATTTGGGCCATGGGATCCCGGCGAGGCGGGATCCGAGACCTAGGCCCTCAAAGGTCTGGTGGAAGACTATCACGATATACAAAGTCGGGAATTCTTCACCTGCAACAGCTAGGGTCAGGCCAATAAAGATGGAGTGAAAGACGATGCCAAACTCCAAGGTGAAGATTCTTCCTTGACATCCAGATGATCGCGAGCGCGCCCGAAATGGTCCTGCCCGGGGATCTGATCATTGATAATGTCGTTGTTGTGCTTAAGGGTCACGGGCTCGGGGACCAAATGCGAACGGCCATTGCCATGTCCGAACCGGGAGTACCGCATTACCATCAGCTCGATGAAGAACATGAAGGTAATGGTCATGAGGATGATGCCCTCTACCCAACTGTATTGCATGATGGGCCGGCTCGCTCGGCCGGTGCAAGGAGATGAATGAAAGCAGTGGCGATAATCACACCAGATCCAAAAAACTTGGCGACAAAGACCCAGCTGGGGACACTAGAGCCGCTCAGTTGCTTGGAGAGGATGGGGAAGATGGCACTAAGGGTCGAGCCCACGAGGATGACGAAGATGGCCGAGACGCGCAGCCCGACCCGGCCATCAAAAGTCATTTCTTGTTGGACATCCGGAATCCGCTCGGGCGAGAAGCTGATGGTTAAGGCCAGAGTCGAATGCCATAGCTTCTGGATAACTGAGAAGTCTGCTGGAGAGGGTGACGACGTTCCTGCGTGCTGTTGGTGAGGATTGCTCTGGGAATATGAATTTTAGACGAGCGATCCCGTCACTCCTTCACAAGGTCTTCCACCGACCGGACGGCTCGCTCATTCTAGATACCGACTCGACCGGCAAGCCAATATAGGCGGGGATGCGGATTCAGCGAGTAGTACACAGGGCGGAAGATGAGGTCGCTTTGGTAGAACAGAGGCTATAGGTGGAAGGTATAAGGGCATAAATATAAACGAGAAATTGCTCTTTCCCAGTTGGACCATGACGAAAAATGAGACGCAGATCACGGTTTCTGGGACCGTGTGGGCAACGGACTTTTCTTTTCTTGTTTACTTTCCTGTCCCTCGTCTTTTTCTATACTTTATTAATGTTATCAGCACCTGTTTCCCGGCTGATTCATGGCCCATCATGATTACTTCTTCCCATCCCCCATTAATTCCAACAACTTCCAAGTCGCCCATTCCCTCCAAGTCCGGTTAGATCTTGGGATCGATGGATCTAGTGACGTCGGTTTCTCAGCATTCCGCGGACCTCTTAGCAGCTACTTTACCCAGATAGAAGAGTTAACCGTGTACAGAATCATTAATGATGCATTGATTAGCTAGTAGTTTAAGCAGCCGTTGTTCCTAAAGCTACTCATATTGAAGCAAACAAGCCATCGTTACAACCAATACATATAGTTTATGATAGTATATGTACAGTTAAAATCGCCGGAGTCGTTGATTTATTTTAATAATTAGTAATTATCATACCCGAGTGCTTTCCAGTCCAATAATAATCTAAAAATACGTAAAATAAGACTTCCTCCACCTGGGCAAGCTCCACATTATCAACCGCGAGGGACGGAAATAAAGTGCGAATTGAAGGAATTGATAGACTAGGCTTCTGGGCTGTCAGGACGCCTGGGAAACGCACAACAATACATAGTATGAAGTATTGGTACATATCATAGTTGCTATGTAGCTAAGGGCCCGTTCGGCCGTCCCTTGCGCTTACGGGCAAATAGCACAGGGCAAATAGCAGGGACAATAGGGGCTATTTATCCGTAACATGTGCGTTCGGCCACTTGAGAAAACGAGGTAGTCACGTTCTGGCTCACCATGTGACTATAGGCCTTTACGGCTCCTGTATTTTATAGTCCTGCTAGCTGCTAGTTGTTACCTACCTAGCACTCAGATTGCTTCTATTCCTCTGTCAATAATAATATTAAACCCTCATTTTAGTTATTACCATGTAACGTACATGTCCTTGACGTCCTAAGATCTACTACAATATGCCGAAAGCTGGTCGTCAGCAGAAAAAAAAAAATCTCAGGACCAAGCCGGCCACCTGGCAGAGTAGCAAGATGGGCTGGGCAAACACGCCGGGCAGTCATTTAAGAGTGGGGCTCTGGTATTAATTGCGATAGAGAGGGCCCCGGAGCTTAACCTTGCCTTGACTCCTGCGCAAGTCGAAAACAAATTTCAAACTGTATGAATAATCTCCCCTGGCCCCTAGAGATTTGCTTACTTTCAAATTAGCTCAAGTCATTTCTGAAAAAAATTCGTGGAGCTCGAGAAAAAGATATCTGGCTGGGAATGGGACCCTGAGCGAGAGATGATCACAGCACCGGAGGCTGCTTGGGCAGCCTATTTGCAGCTCATAGAGACAACAAAAAGCACTATGGCTTTTTCAAAAATAACCAATTCAAGTTTGAGAGTAATTAATCAATAAATTGGATGAGATAGACGAAGATCTCGATGATGAAGATGAAGAGCGCCTGTTGCTTGCAGCTGTAATGGTAGCTGTCTACCATGGTATCAATCACTGTTATGCAGAGGATTGTCGAACAGCACCATACAGTGCGAGAACTCTTGTGGGGGAGCTCTTGCAAAAGCACCATGTACTATTTCATCAAGATCTCGAACGCCTTTCCATGAGGGGGCACCAACATTATAGTTTGGTTTAGAAAGCGTTCCTTAACGTCTAGGCCCTGCTTTCGGATGTCATTAGAAGCGTCAACTTGCTTTGAGAGGCTATCCAGCCCTGCCTGTATCTTGTCCGTGCTACTGCGCTCACGTTTAACATCTTCCCTTGCCGGTGTACCCTTTGCGGAGCGCTTCCTCTTTGCCTTATTCGTCTTTGCAAGGGCACTATCTGCAGGGCTCGGTCTTGGTGTTTCCAGCCCGGCCGGGTTATCCTCCCTGTCTCCGTCGCTATCCAATAGTAATATGGGTCTTTCGGCACGCCGCCTTTGTGATGTAATGGACAGATCGTCGTGACCTGCACCGTCTCCATCAAGCCCGCTCTCAGTTGTTGAACCAATGTCGTCAGCTTGTTGGGGGGGTTCATTGCCAGCAATATGGGCGTGTCGGCGGCTAGCCATCTTGCTGCCGAATAGCTTTATAAGCTTATCCTTAAACTTGAATTGGTTATTTTTGAAGAAGCCATAATGCTTTTTGTTGTCTTTATGAGCCGCAAATAACACTGCCCAAGCAGCCTCCGGTGCTGTGATCATCTCTCGCTTAGGGTCCCATTCCCAGCCAGATATCTTTTTCTCAAGCTCCACAAATTCTTTCGAAGATGACTTGAGCTAGGTTGAAAGTAAGCAAATCTCTAGGGGCCTCGGGGGAAATTATTCATACAGTTTGAAATTTGTTTTCGACTTGCGCAGGAGTCAAGGCAAGGTTAAGCTCCGGGGCCCTCTCTGTCGCAGCAGTCGCAATTAATACTAGAGCCCCACTCTCAAACGACTGCCCGGCATGTTTGCCCAGCCCATCTTGCTGCTCTGCTAGGCGGCCAGTTTGGTCCTGAAATTTTTTTTCTGCTGACGACCAGCTTTCGGCATATTATAGTAGATATGTATTAGATCTTAGGACGTCAAGGACACGTGCGTTGCACGGTAATAACTGAAATGAGGGCTTGATATTATTATTGACAGAAGCAATAGAAGCAATCTGGGTGCTAGGTAACAACTATGGTGGCGGACATCCAAAAGCAACCCACGACCCCCCGAAAAACTCAACACCACTCCAAGCCATAATTCGCAACAACACACCACACGTACTTGCGAATATATGGGAGTCGTACGTTTTCTACATAGCAGATACTACATATTCCCTCGAATTAATTGCATACATTGTTAGAAATACCAGGTTCCACATTCAAAACAAGTTAGCCCGTCAGAATAACTAACCCCATCTCAGGCGGGTCCCATACAAAGTGGTCAAACTTACAGGCCGACTTACGCTGTAAGCGGGGGTCCTATTGAAAGACGTCTTCCGTAATGAGGTAGAGGTTCGGTTCTTGTTGAGGATATGGTTTGGTGGTGGTTTTGCTTGTCCGGCACCATAACTCCCAAAGGTTGCTGTTGATTGAACTTGAAACACAATGGGTATAGGAATACAAAAAGTGGATCACACAAATGTACAAGATCTCTTCTACATACATATGATAGCTTGAAATTTAGGAGCGATTGAACTGTTGAATCCAACCAAGACCAAGTATGTGCGTGAAATGGGGCAAATAGTGGAAATCACACATGCTAAGAAAGGTTGGAAGTCTTCCTATAGGCTATAGCTGCGCCGTCCGCTGGCCGGCTCGGTCTGTTCTATCCGCTAGAATATAAGAGGTAACTACAGTTCTTCATATAATTGGAAATGGGACTCGAAGGCTGTGAACAATTCTGGGCGGTTATATAGCTCGGCCTTCAAGGACATTATGGCCAATGAATTGAATTGGTAGAATATTACCACCGCCTAGTACATATTCGTATCATAGCGACTCGTGAGCCAGTTATAAATGCAGTAGCTGTGATCAAAAGTGCCGGCCAGAGTGCAGTATTGAAGTTGGCCTGAAAGAAGGAGGGCAGATGCAAAATGTTGGAGAATTACCTGGTAACAGCATTTGTCAGAGGTGTTGAGAACCCTAGTTCATCGGTTGATTTCTCCCCCGGGAACTTAATTTTGAGGACTCGTATATGTAACATTGTCTAGCGCTTTACGTGCAGGAAGCCTTTGTCTACCACTTTCTTTACCTACTAACTTAACCTCACAAATTATTACGGCCTTTTCTATTTAACAATATAATTCCAACTTTATCGTAGATCAAACACTAATCATGTTGGCCTAGATTAGCATCGTACTTAGACCGTTCAAGTAATATCGATTAGACCGCCCGGAGGCTCCAGCTGCCAAGCGAAGTAATAAACAACGCTGTGGGGGTGGGGGTCATTTAACGCACTTATCGGTCATGTGATCGTACCAACTCCAGACCTAAGACCCACAAGCTTCGCTTTTGGCAATCCGGTTAAATGATTGATGAGAGGGTATATAGAATATTACTATCAGATGGAATATAAAGGAATCTACTAATACCTATGTACATAAGTGAATCCTAATTAAAATCTGGTAGTGAAAATTTAGGTACACGTTCGTTTCATCTTTTGGGACTGGCCGCTTACGTAAGTACTAAACCATGTGTACCACACTAATAATTAAATAATACAATACGGGCTGGTTGCCGGCTATCATCATATCATATGTCTGGAATCCGGACGACTGGAAGGAAACTATCAGTAATGATGTGATTGGTTTATTATTCGACAACCTTGTCTAGGCAGTCATTGACTTCGGTGGTCTTGTGACTTGGGCATGCGACACATTTACTATATAGGTATAATCTTCCTACATATATTATTTTGAGTAGCTTTAATATAATAGCTTTACCGTACATATTTGTTAGTGATTGGTAGCTACTATGATAGAAGTGAGATCCGGATGAGGTGATACCTGCACGACAAGGCATCCTTACTGAAAGTTTGCGGACCTGATTATTCTTATCATGGTATTGGCTGACTGAATATTTTTGCCTACTTTGGTACTGTATCAAACACAGGGCTGGCTTGTCCATGTGCTCTGTCCGACGGCACTAGGCACTATGATAGACCCTTTTGGAACTAGCTGGAGAATTCAATAGCGCTTGATAGAAATAATAATAACGTGGTGTATGATACAATATTTTTGCCTACTACGTAAATACTATCATATCCATCAAACTTATTCTATACCTTTAGTTACCCTGCGATCAAGACGGTGCTTGGATTGAGAGAGCGATCTAGCATATATACTACCTCTTAGTTCGAGTCAACCGGCGAATTTAAAGTGTACTTTGAAATCCTTGAAGATCTTACCCCACGAGGTCCATGCACGCCAACGTCACACTGCAGCCCCCAACGTGCTGGTAATGACGTTACGTTGGGTCTGCGGGACGCCAAATCAAGCAGTCTGATGATTTCAGGGCTAGGGTTCGGAGCCCTGGCTGACCGCTTTTCATGCAATGTACTGCGGTAGTGCCCACTAAGGGGTCCGGATCCCTTTTAGCTGGGGTTCTTTGGTACGTACCCACCAACATATCATGAGGTTATCATGAGGTTGGTATGTACTAACTACTATTCTATATGATAGTAAGAAGGGAAGTGACTTCCAGAGCCACTTCAAAGAAGAAGAATACGTCTTGTTATTGGCGATCACTTGCCGGTTCCTAAATAGGCATATTATACTTATTGTGTACAACAGCCAAAAGCCTCGAACCGTACAAAAATGGAATAAGATCTGGCCACCTGACACATTGAAATCACTGTGATCCAACGGCTCTCCACTTCGGGCGTTCAACCGCTCCTTCATGGATGCTGTGGCGGATGCCACCTGCTAGTCGGCGGACTCGCATTCCTGTCAAGAGCATACCTCCCTCGGTCCAGCGGCCATTCCCCCAACGGTTTCTGGCCACCACCGCGACATGGTCCCTAGCGGTTCACTCTCAACATCAAGACATTTTTAAACCCTCGAGCCCGACTTCCGCAGCCCAACCAGACTTTCCCCGTTCCCAGCACTGTGTGATTCTTCCCTCTAGACGAAACAAGATGGCAACACTATCGACGCATCCCCGAAAACACAAGGTGACCGTGATTGGATCAGGAAATTGGTATGAATGCTGCAGTGGTCGCGTGATTCCGATCCCTCTTGCTGACCGTGGAACTAGGGGAACGGCCATCTCTAAGATCGTGGCCGAAAACACGAGGGAGCATGGCGACCTTTTTGAGGAGTTGGTGGACATGTGGGTGTTCGAAGAGAAGGTGGTGATCCCGAAGAATTCAAACCACTACGATCCCTCGTCGCCGTTCAGCCAGACCCCCCATAATCTGACCGAAGTGGTCAACCGATTCCACGAAAACGTTAAGTATCTTCCCGGCATCCAACTACCCACGAACCTGCGTGCCAATCCGTCGCTGGACGACGCGGCCAGGCATGCCTCAATTCTGATTTTCAACGTGCCGCACCAATTCATCATCCGGATTTGTGATCAGCTACAAGGAAAGGTCCTTCCATATGCTCGTGGTATTTCGTGCATCAAGGGAGTAGACGTGAATGAGGAAGGGGTCAGCTTGTTCTCCGAGACGATTGGTAAGAAGCTGGGGATCTACTGCGGTGCGCTCTCGGGTGCAAACATCGCCACGGAAGTGGCTAAGGAGCTTTATTCCGAGACCACCGTCGGCTACGATCCCCCTACGATGGACTCTAAGGCCCCAACTCCAACCAATCAATCCCCATCTTCATCCACCGTAGATGTGATTCACTTCGAACATAAGGATACATCGGGACAATATTCTGAAGTTAGGCTGCGTCCTCTGCCCGCCGAATACCCCCCGATTGATCACGGCCTCCTGAAAACACTCTTCCATCGCCCATATTTCCACGTTCGCGCCGTCAGCGATGTGGCCGGTGTCGCCCTCGGGGGAGCTCTTAAAAACATCGTCGCTATTGCGGCCGGCTTCTTTGACGGCATGGGCTGGGGTGATAACGCCAAGGCTGCCATTATGCGGGTGGGGCTGTTGGAGATGGTGAAATTTGGAACTCAATTCTTTGGTGCATCGGTCATTGCGCGCACATTCACGGAAGAGAGTGCAGGCGTTGCAGACCTCATCACGAGTTGTAACGGTGGGCGCAACCATCGTTGCGCCAAGCTGAGCATCCAGAGGAAGATTCCCATTGACGAGGTGGAAAAACAGGAGCTGAATGGACAGAAACTGCAGGGTACCTTGACATCTTACGAGGTAAACAAGTTTTTGAAGAAGCAAGGTGTTGAACACGAATACCCACTTTTCACATGTGTCCAGCGTGAGTGGTTCTTTGCTATTCCCGTCTTGAGCTCTTTGGACACCAGATTGACCTGCAGGGTAGATGTTCTCGAAGGGAAAATGAAGGTGGAGGATATTCCAAACCAGATCGATGGCCAAGTCAACGGAACCAACGGTCAGATTCATGGTTGATCGTTGGTTCACGCCCTAATCACCTGACTTCCCCACCTTTGAAAGTTTTATTATCCTCTTGTGCTTTGAGCGTATCACCAAGTGGCTGTCGCAGCTCTGTATGAGATTCAGATTCAGGCGAATGTCGGTGACCGCGATTGTTTGGCATTTACGGTCTGCACTTTGCAATTCGAAGCGCTGGAAGCCCGGAGTAACATGAGTATCCCTCTAGTTGAGCTGATGAGATTGAGTGGGCATGGCGGGTACTGAAGGACTTGGGTGGTGATTGTTGTTTCGTTCAAGTATGTATATATATTGATACATAGATGAAACTTGATCATGTTACCAGGATCATAACCACCGATCTAGAACCGTCCTGACATTTCCCGTGATGCAGCTGCAGTACTCTACTCTCCCACTACCACTACCACTACATGTGTACTTATGCCAACCTATCAAACTGCCCCGCAAGATCCCAAACGCTTGTCCAACCCTAACCTCCCACACATCCATCGAACAGTTAAGGCAGTATCATACATAGATAGGTAAAGTTTCACTCTATGCTGGACTCCTATGGAAAAATCCATTGTCATTTAATTGCTATCGTTGTCGGTGAAGCGATCTGATGCCCTTTTGAGGTTGATGAAAAGCACCTCCGAAACCTCCGTGCGTCCCGAGGCTTGACACGGTACGCTCCCTTCGCCACATCCATACTGGACAGCAAGATTCGAAGTGCCATACAACAATGTCCATACCGCCCAATGTTTACCTTCTTCCTTTGAAAGATGACGGCTCTCCGGATGTTCCCGGAGGCTACATCTACCTCCCACCACCCAATGACCCCCCTTACCAGCTTCGCTTTATCATTGAGGGAACAAGCTCAATCTGCAGGCAGGGGAGTTTGTGGGTGAACATTCCGGAAGCAGGGAGAGAATTCAATCGTACAGCCTTTCGGGAATTCAGGTTAGTATTGGTTGGACGTTGTAGCGAGAGTCCCCAGCCATTGACGCGTCTAGACTTCGGCCAGACTTCAACAAGAATATAGAAATTGACATTTCCATCACCCTTGCTGGTGCCTTCTCATATTACATCTCCTACGCTCCCCTCCCGGAACTCTCGAATGCCTCACTTCCAGTTTCACATCCTACCCGGACGGATGTACACTATATCGATGTCTCCCCTGCATTAACTCTCAAGGGAAAATGTCTCCCTCTACCTGCCTTATCCATATTCTCGGTAATCTCCAAATTCATGGGGGAGTATCCCATCAATTGGGAGAAGCATCTACGGGGGATCGGTCGGCGAAACTATAACATGATTCACTTCACGCCTTTGATGAGACGGGGAGTCTCGGATTCACCCTATAGTATCTACGACCAGCTCCAATTCGATCCGGTATACTTCCCTAACGGGGAAGAGGATATCGCGGAAATGGTCTCCAAAATGGAGCAAGAATTTGGACTATTAGCCCTCACAGATGTCGTGTGGAATCACACCGCCAATAACAGCAAATGGTTGGAAGAACATCCGGAGGCGGGATACAACCTAGAAACAGCCCCGTGGCTGGAGGCTGCACTGGAATTGGATAATGCATTGCTCAAGTATGGAGAGGGACTCGACAGCCTTGGATTGCCCACCGAATTTAAGACGAATGACGATCTGATGATGGTCATGAATGGAATGCGGAAGCACGTTATTGACGCAATTCGGCTTTGGGAGTACTATGTGATTGATGTTAAAACCGAGTCCGAAAGCATCATTGAGGAGTGGGTCAGCGGAAATTATCAGCAATCGAGTTGCGACAGCTTAGACAGCGGGTCTAAAACCCTTGACTCAATTGACACAGAAACCTTGAAGCATAAGGCGGATTTCATTCGTAAAGAAGCTATCATGAATCCTACACAGGTTCTGGGAAGATACGGACGGAAAGTGAATGCAAAGATTGCTGCACGCCTATTAGAGACTCTCTTCGGAAGCTATGACAAAGCATCATCGGATTTGTCGTCCGCAAAAGTCGAGGTATCTCGCATCCTCGATGAAGCTAATTTGCCGTTCTATCAGGAATACGACTCGGACGTAGCGGAGATTCTAGAACAGGTCTTCAACCGCATCAAATATGTGAGGATAGATAGCCACGGTCCGAGACTTGGACCTGTCACGAAAGAGAACCCACTGGTTGAAACTTACTTCACGAGATTGCCTATCAATGACACCACCAAGAGACATGGACCCAAAGCTCTGGCACTTGCTAATAACGGATGGATCTGGAATGCCGATGCCATGAGGGACAATGCTGGGCCAGATTCTAAGGCGTATTTGCGCCGAGAGGTTATAGTCTGGGGTGACTGTGTGAAGCTGCGTTACGGTTCTTCGCCTCAGGACAATCCATTCTTATGGTCTTTCATGGTAAAGTATACACGACTGATGGCCAAGTATTTCTCTGGATTCCGGATTGATAATTGCCACTCAACACCTCTCGTGGTCGCTGAGTTCCTGCTCGACGAAGCGCGAAAAGTGAGACCAAATCTAGCCGTCTTCGCGGAGCTTTTTACTGGCTCCCAGGAGACAGACTACGTATTTGTGAAGCGACTTGGCCTGAGTGCACTCATTCGAGAGGCGATGCAAGCTTGGAGCACAGGTGAGCTCAGTCGACTCGTTCACCGTCATGGAGGCCGGCCTATTGGTAGCTTTGATCTTGGTCTTCTTTCCAACAGTTACCGTGCATCCGCTCTTTCATCTCCCGATAACGCCACCGATCGGGTTGCTCATATTAGTCAATGCTCTGTGAATGCTCTCTTTATGGATTGCACACATGACAACGAAGTTCCAGCGCAGAAGCGCGACGCAAGGGATACCCTACCAAATGCAGCTCTTGTAGCGATGTGTTCCTCCGCCACAGGAAGTGTGATGGGCTATGATGAAGTGTATCCAAAGCTCGTGGATCTCGTTCATGAGACGCGGTTGTATGCTTCAAGATACTCTGAGAGTGATCTGACCGAGCCTGGGCATCATGATATGAGCGTGGGGGGTCTTAAGCGGCTGCTTAACGGCCTCCACACAAAGATGGGCATTGAAGGGTACGACGAGACCCATATCCATCATGACGGCGAGTTTATTACAGTCCACCGGGTCCATCCTAAAACTAGACGAGGCATATTCTTGATAGCTCACACTGCCTTTCCCGGAAACAACGGAAATGGCAGTCTTGCTCCCACACACTTAGTTGGGACCCAAGCTAAGGAAATTGGAAGCTGGAAACTAGAAGTGGATGCTGACGAACACACAAAGAGGGAAGTTCTCACGGATAAGAACTTCCTCAGAGGCCTGCCAAATAGCGTGCTTGAATTGGGAGGGCCCTCTATCAAGCGAGAGGGTAGTAGCACTATTATCTCTGTTTGCGAAAGCTTTGCCCCCGGATCCATCGCTCTCTTTGAAACATGGATTCCCGAAGCTGAGCATGCCGAGGGCCTAGATAATTTCATCACTAGTAACGCAGACCTTGCTTTTGCGGACTTAGACTTGGCGGACTTAAATTTCATTCTCTACAGATGTGACTCAGAAGAGAGGGACGCTACTGATGGCCGGGATGGCGCTTACGTTATTCCCGAATATGGCGCTTTAGTCTACGCCGGACTTCAGGGATGGTGGAGTGTTCTCGAGAATATTATCAGACACAACGAGCTGGGACATCCATTGTGCAACCATATCCGGCAAGGCTATTGGGCTTTGGATTACATAATGGGACGCCTAGAGAAAGCAGCCCAAATGGGGGGATACGATCGTCTTCTTACCCCGGCGAACTGGCTTCGTGAGAGATTCAATGCTGTCAGAAAGTTACCAAGCTTTCTCCTACCGAGATACTTCGCCATTATTGTGCAGATAGCTTATCGTGCAGCTTGGAGGCGAGGTGTTCAGCTTCTTGGGCAGAATGTGCAACATGGTCAGGAATACATCCACGAACTTGCTATGGTTAGCGTACAGCAAGTTGGTAACGTCAAGTCATCCTCGCTATGGCCATTAAAGAGCATACCTTGTCTCGCAGCTGGTCTACCGCATTTTGCTACAGATTGGGCTCGTTGTTGGGGACGTGATGTTTTTATATCTCTACGAGGATTGTTGCTCTGTACCGGCCGCTTCGAGGAGGCGCGAGAACATATTGTGGCTTTTGCAAGCGTACTCAAGCATGGGATGATCCCCAATTTGCTAAGCAGTGGAAAAGCCCCAAGATATAACTCCAGGGATTCAGTATGGTTTTTTCTTCAAGCTATCCAAGAATATACGAAAGTAGCCCCGAACGGAGTTCAGATTCTGGGAGAACGGGTTCCAAGAAGATTTCTGCCTTATGACGATACATGGTTTCCCTTCGATGACCCAAGGGCATACTCTCAATCGTCTACAATCGAGGACATCATCCAAGAGATCTTTCAGAGGCATGCTACTGGCCTATCATTCACTGAATATAATGCTGGTCCGAGCTTAGATGTCCAGATGAAGCCGGACGGGTTCCATATTGATGTTCATGTAGATTGGGACACCGGAATCATTTTCGGCGGCAGCCAGTTCAACTGCGGAACTTGGATGGACAAGATGGGTGAGAGCGAGAAGGCTGGAAACAAGGGAATTCCTGGGACGCCAAGAGATGGTGCCGCCATTGAAATCACTGGCCTTCTATATAGCGCTTTGAAATGGTTGACAGGCCTGAACCAATCTGGAATCTACAAATACGAAGGAGTCGATGCGGGTGGCGGAAAACCGATCGTATTTGGAGAGTGGGCTTCCAAGATTAAACATAATTTCGAGCGTTGCTATTATGTGCCTCTGAATCCGGATGAAGACATCCAATATGACATCAACTCTAAGTTTGTTAACCGGCGTGGCATCTACAAAGATCTTTACAGATCCGGACAACCATATGAAGACTACCAGTTACGGCCGAACTTTACTGTCGCTATGGTGGCGGCGCCAGACCTCTTCAGCTCTTTGAAAGCGCTCCATGCTCTCTGTCTTGCTGATTCTATCCTCCTTGGGCCTATCGGGATCGCAACTCTCGACCCTCGAGATCTAAACTACCGTCCAGATTACAACAACTCCGACGACTCAACCGACTTCTCGATAGCAAAGGGAAGGAATTACCATCAAGGACCCGAGTGGGTCTGGCCGCGGGGTTTCTTCTTGCGTGCGCTACTCCATTTTGACCTGCAACGCAGGACGAACGCCGAGGAGCGAACCGAGACGCTTCAGCAGGTGACGAGAAGACTTACTGGCTGTAAAAGGGCTCTTAGGGAGAGTCCATGGAGGGGGTTGACAGAATTAACGAATAGGGTGGGGGCTTTCTGCGCGGATTCGGTGAGTGCTTTTTCTCCGCTTCTGTCCTGTTTTCCTTCTCTCTGTTTCTTTTGGTCGCCTTATGTTCATGACTCCACATCTACGCTCATTTATTTGTATATGTATCGTTGAGAGATCCAGGCTCACCGGTGACCCTCCTCCCTTCAGGCTCCAACCCAAGCATGGTCGGCCGCATGCCTCCTAGATCTTTATTACGACGCATCAAAGATCTCCTTGGGTGAGTGAACCATAAATACGTCCTGGACATCAATTTGTGAAACATCTTGTCACAGTTGACACTTGATATGACATCCGTTATGTATTAGAATAGACTGTTTTATCTATTTCTTATTATATCTATAGACCGTACCAATGAAACTTGTTAATTACTATCCACATGGCACCTGAAGACACTACTAGTACCATTACCTAATCTTGGGATACCTAGGTATACACTAACTTCTCTAGAGAGACTGTTTTCAATACTGACTTCCAAATACAGAGTTAGGTCAATCCTCGAATCATCTGACTCCATCGAAAACAGTCTCTTTATCAAAAATCACATGTCTTGTCGAAATATCCCCGCCTCGGTGAGGGATCTAAATCCTGTAAATATTTGTTAAACTGTAGCCGACCAAATACCCCCATATATCGCCTTTGGATCCAACTTTCGAAGGCGATTTCTCTTGACTTAAGCGTTCTCGGTCATCGCATACGCTCTACGCCCGCGTGCTCGTAGATGGGCAAGTTGCGGTTTTTAGACCTCATCAAATTAGATAATTTGCTGCATAAGTACTAGTATAGAAGGTTTTGTACGGTCTTCCACCCGATCGGAAAGGTAGGCTGCCGCGATAACTCTTTTTAAGCCATCACGGGATTGATCTAGAGGCCATCTTGCTTCTTGGCGCTTTATTTTTGCAAGACTGCAAAGCGTGAGCAACCTTCCTGGTGGATTTGCATGTGTGGTTTTAGACCGCCTACCCTCTAGATTAGTCTATAGTTCAGGCGGACTAAAAGTTGAAAACCGGCCCGACTTTTTTCCCTGCTTAGTAAGCGTATGTTAGGGGACCGAATCATTGGCTGGAGCTGGAGATCGAGGCCTAAACTGTTATATATCCCGAGCTTTTTATTATATGTCTATGGGGGGAACAGAGTCTTATTTCTTCTTTTTCTACTGGAAATGGGCAGTGGTCGGAGGTTGTCGTGTCTCACCGCCTTACTGCCTTACTGCCTTATTTCCCGACACCTTTCATACTTGCGTCTTATATACTACCATTTGTCTCTGAACATCATCGGCTCTTCACCAATCGCTGTGGCCTCCCTCTTCCCCTCCTACTTACTACCTTGTCATCGTCTGTTGCATCTTCAAAACTCTCGCCATATGAATTCTCCGGTTCTTCCTCCGGTTCTTCACCACCCATCGCCCTCATCCACCACTGGCCTCTGAGCGGCACTTATCGCTCTTGTTCTTTGATTCTCTATACCGTGTTTCATCGCTTCCCATTGTTAGTGCTAGCTGTAACTGCCTCTTTTTCGCCGTGCCATTCTGATGCACTGATTCAGTGCTGAGAGACAGTAATAAAATGTAAGGTTTATGTTGCACTTGACTTCTCAACCGTAGCTCCTTGGTGACATCTTTAAATCATAGCTGCTAGTAGACATTGATTGACTAAGGATCATAAGGCATGAAGCTCACACAGCTGGGAACGAGAAGAGTGGGAAGAGGAGAGCCTGCAGACTGCTCTTGGATTACTGGATCACTCCAATCCATCCATTGGCTTATGTACTTAACAGAATAGGGGGGGCTTGACTAATTGGAAGCCAGACCTTCTTGGCATGAAATTAGGAGGGTAGGTCACGTGATCACACACAAGATGGGCTGGCTTGGTGCGGAGGCCTCCATACAAGCTTGTCTAACTTCCACCCCCCTTCTAAAAAAATCCAAACTTAGGAGATGTAGTATAGCCTCCAAACTGAAGGTCCTAGAATTAAATACTAGGTGGTTGTGGTGAAGTTGATGTGTTTTCACTCGGATTTGGGGTCGGTTTTAATCCTCCGGAACTGTGCCGACTATGATGATATGCTGGCATATCCACAGCGGTGGGCTTTCCTTCTCTACTTCTTCTCTCTTTCCTTTCTTATACTTAGTATTCTAGTAGTTTAGCGCCCTCATGCAATACGTTCCTTAGTACAATTCAGTTTAGGTTTGGCATTCACAAATGCTACTGTGATGCCTGACCCGCTAGCCCTTTATACGGGTGGTTCCGCTTGACCAAAAGGTCATAGAAATGTTGAGCATATGCTGAGCATATGCTTAGCACAGCGGCCTAGTCCATTATATAGTTTTGTGCCCGACAGATACGGCTATGCTAGGGGGTGAAACTTCAAAGGGTCTAGCTGACAGGGAAGAACTAGACCAGGATGGGGCGGACTGAGGTACGGGGCTAAGTAAATAACATGGAAGTACCGTAACAAGCGACACCATGGAATATAAATAGACAACTCCGATATCGATTAAACAAACAGGCGGTAGCATGTCCTATGTTATGTACAGATGAAGGTCAAGAAAGTACAAAGGTACATGTACATGTTCCGCGGGTTTCGAGAGACCTAACCCAGCGTACGTAAGAATCCAATCTAATCGGAATTAACGATTTCTATAGTCCGTAATGAGATGCTTGAAGCTGGTTGGAGTCGATGGCTACACGTCCCGGGATCCACGGCCCGTCAAGTGGCAGAATGAGATTCGGATTCATGTATTTCTTCAGCCGCAGGCCGATTTCATGGCCACCAATCCTGACCGGAAGCGAGTCGCGGTCTAGCGGGGATGGGGACGAAAAGATTGCGGCAGGGCTCCCCGAGCCGTCAGAATCTTCTGGGCGGTCACGCTCAATACTCCTTAGCGCAATAAATTTTGTTAACGGCTCGTATGTCCGCATGAAGGAGTACGAGAACCACACAGTGGCAATGAGCAGCGGCACCAGGAGAAGAGAGCGTGTGATGGCGCGGCGAAGAGCCAAGACTCCAATTGTGGCAAACTGGAAGACAACCAGGCCAACAAACACGCGGCTGCAAATCATTGGCCATGCACGCCCCGTTGAGTGTTGTCGGTGGTCCATCGCATACAGGAGCTGATACTTGTAAATAAACTTTCCAATAGTAAAATAAAATAACCCACAAAGGCAGATCAACCAGGAGCTCGGAAAGACGCTATAAACAAGGCAGATGATGAAGATAAGGATCGTCAGTGGGATGGAGTACCCATAACTGAAGACTGGCGGTGTTAATAATTCAGCATGCTCACGCGGTGTCCTGGCGCTGAGCAGATTGATCGGGTACATGGCGACGATTCCGAACTCTAATAGACGAAATGGGAACAACCCCAAGCCCTGTAAGATTATAAAATTTCGATAGAACGGTGAGAAGGATTCTAGTGACTTAGCCAGGGCAAAGGCGATGGTAGTAGCATCCTTGAATGCGTCCCGCAAATTTTCCCAGAGCCCATAAAATGTCGTAGCGGTACCGAACACAGTGAAGACGAGGAATAGATTGAAGAAAGAGAAAAAGAAGTTCTTAGAAATGACAGACAATTCTATATCGCCACGAGACATCATTCCTTGGAAATTTGAGAGCCCTAAAGCCATCAGACAACAATACTTATTAGTTCCTCATGTTGTCGAGACTTACAGCTGTAAATATATGGAACTGCAACGGTCAGCAGCGAGAGAGTAAGGGTGGGGAGACCGGTCTGCACCAGTGACTTCGCGATGGAGTGCCTCGACAAAGCGTCGGCTAGCGAAGGAACCACCTTATGAAGTGTTTCGAGTTCCAGTAAATAGGCAACAGGGATTAAAAGCACAGACCAGAAAATCGTTAGGAATCCTATCACAGCAGTGATGGACCAGCCCTGCATAATTCGCCTGGACCGCGAAATATAAGTATTTTTCCATATAACATCCGCAGGAGCTGGTGCGCGCGATGCGATGAGCTGCATAGGGTGGGGATCAAGGATCGTCTGCACAGCCACTTGACAGGCAGATATGGACTCCATGGTTACAAAAGCTAGGCCTGTCGGTGGATATTCCTTCACCCGCGCAGCGTCAATCTTTTCGTCAACTCTGCGCAGCTTCTCTTCATAGTAATCGATGGCATCGATGCTTCGGTACTTCAGTTTAAAAGGTCCGTACCAGATGCGGACTTTGGGCCGTTTGTTGACGTAGTTGGTGATATGGGGCGTGGTACCTTCTTCCCAAAGAAGGTGCGAGCGCTCAGAGCCATCTTCAGAAGTGGGGGTCGCGTTTTGTTGATGTGGCCGCACAAGAGGCAGTGTGTTGGTGTCACCACCTGGCCCCTTAAATCCTAGATATTTCGTCCAAACCCGCTCAAGGACCCGTTGAATCTTGGATCTCTCATCCATCAAAATATCCAGCTCGTGCCAATTTCGACAGAGTGTGACACTATCCACTTTGCCTACTCGCAGATTATGAATGAATTCTTTGATCTTTTCCTCCGATTGCATCGTTGGCGGGATACCCGACAAGCGTATCGTCCGATCTGTGGTAGAGGTTTGACTGCCGAGATACTTTTGCCTTGTCTGAATGATCTTGTTGGTCTCGAGAATGAGAAGATAGACGGCCAGGCCTGTGAAAATATAGGTAAAAACTACATACATCCACAGATAACCGGGGTCTGGTCGGACAAAGTGCGCGCTGGAGGATGGGGAATCCCAGCCGAGGAGATTCGGGTCTACATCCTCATCTCCGTCATCATGATCCCAGCCTGGAATGCCGGGTTTACCGGAGAACTTTAAGTGGATCGGTAGAAGAATGACGGCTGCAAGGCAGAAAGTGATGGACAGAAACCGGATGGCGAACTTGAAAAATGAGAGAAACTAGATTTGGTCAGTATGCAGCATAAAGGGATATGTGGGAAATCCAGAGATAACGTAAAGGAGTATAGTAGATGAGGAAATAGTAAGGACCAGCTTCCAAACTCACCACATAGGCATCCAAACCGGCCGACGCCAGTACCTCCTCTTCAGTAATCCTATTCAGCGCAGGAATCCAGCCAAAAAAACTGTCCGGTAATTCAGGTAGTGCAGACGCATCGCCTCGTCGTCTTCTCCTCGCAGCGTACAACGCAGTCCATTTTGGACGTAGAATCTATATCGATTAGATATATATCTAATAATTAGTTTCTTGAACGGGTAGAAACCTTCCGGTCACATAGCAAATAACAAACCGGGGTAAGAACGTACACAAAATGCAAGGAAAGCGGTCAAGCCTAAAGAAAAACTGATCACGAACTGCGTAATCAGATCGCGTTGATCGCGCGTCTGGTCCGCCCATCTCGGTTCCCCCGTCCGATTATTTCCATCGCCATCAGCGATTGTTAATAGCACTTTCGTGGCTCTTGCCGCTGTGGCACTTGCCATTCCCAGAACCACTTCTTCAGCCTTTTTCGTTGTTAACATATCGTTTCCCTTCCTTTATTGCTTATTTCCCCTCTTTCCTTCTCCCGTCGCTATCCCACCGGGTGAGTAGATGGAGAGCACCTCACTGTCCTTTTTGCCTTGCTGCCGGCACCGGAGATGATTGCTTTCAATTCGCGCTTCTCCCACTCGCTCTTTAGGGATACATTGGCGTTGCCCGGGTAGAATAGAGAGGTAGAGATTAGAGTGGCAGGTAGTAGTACTATGATAGATTAGAAGCTTGATATTTCTTTGGGATAGTGCAATGATCTCGTTTCCACTGTCGCTGTAGAAACTGCCAGTAGATCTATACACATTGAGCACACGACCCGGGACCCGTCAAGTCACAAGTCAAGATCAACTATTAATCCGCCAAGTCCGAAAAGCAGGTCATCCATTCAAATTTCTTTTGTCTAGCACATAAGAAGGAATTGGGCCGAGCATGTTAGGGTAGTCCGACTTTTTTTCTTCCCGTTGATAATTTTGATTCAACCGATATACCTATGTATATATAAATATATATATATATGTGAAGTGGATGTATGTAACGACAACAGCAAGCCAGCTTGTATGATCATATTATCACCATTCCCTCAGTGACCTTAGACGTGGATCCAGAAAGGGGGGCGGTGTGGAGGTGGGGGAGCTAACTAATCCAAAGGTGGTTAAATCAACATCACCGGGTCCTGTCGCTTGTTTCCTCCCACCACCTTCAATGTAACAATGATAGCAAGAAGGGATCCGAAGCAATAGACCCAATCATCGATTCAGGCTAGCTCTAGCCAAGCTTCAGGTATGCATCCAATGTCTCTGCTCTGATAGATAATGGTTGCTATCTAGGTGACAGTAGATGACGAAAATATAACAAGTTATCAACACACTCCGCCGGATGCCTATCATCTTATCTCCACATTCTTTCTAATCTTGAATTACGTTTTCCTTCGTTTATATCCTGCTCTTCTTCCCCTCCCCATCGCCATTACCATCATTAAGGTAATGTCAATATCCAAGTTAGTCAACATGCTGACTTTATGTAGGCCTCAGTTACCATCTGCCATCTCCTCGTGCGTTGCTTGCTTCCCAAGGTAGGTCATGGCAATATCAGCAAGCTGCGGTAAGAACGCCGCGATGTGGCATACAGTCATCATCAGGCATATAGCTAAGGGATAATTGACAAAAACACTATTTCGTTGTATCTCTATTTTTCCGGGGCAGGCACGGGTAAATCCCGTGATGCCAGTGAACTACACACCCTCCCTTGCTCGACAGTGTTTTAGTGGAACATACTTTAAGGAAGACCGTGAAATCGTAGATCACCTGATAGATCCGTATGTCTTTCACGTAAGCCTAGAGAATGGGACATCTTAGGGAAAGACGAGGAATCGTGGAGTGGAATTGGCTTAAGAATGCCCATACAATTGCCTTCCGAGTAAAGGAACGAATATAGAGATTTCTAAGCTGAAGAAGCTCTTTATTTCTCCTACACCAGATGAAGTTATTTCCTGCTTGGAAGTTGCAGAACCGGTTGATGTACTGAGGAAGGCGTTGGTTCTTGTGGTTGATGGCTTGTGAATGCTTAAATTCGAACGCGATGATATGAATGATATAGTTATCAAACTTGCGAGCTTTGCACGTGAGGGCTTTTACCTTGTTTATACAACATCAGCCATATCTAGGCCAGTTTCCCGTGCTATGGGGGAGTCGCGGCGCTGGAGAGTATACCTACTACGCGAACCGATCGAGACTCCAAGTGGCTGATGGGCAACCTTGCGTTTAGACATCATAATCTACTATTCGTTTTCACATAGTCAATCGGCATGCAGACATTCTATGGCGCAAATTCGAGATACCCTACATATGAATTCCGTGTTTATGCTGCTCTACTTACAAAGAACACCGTTTTCCTCGGGAACTTCAGTTATTCAATTACAGCCAATTTGTCTGCATGGACAATCCAACACACCCAGGGAATTCTTCACATGACTTGTTTAAGAAGATCATCCTCCTCCACCCTAGACCGCCTATCTTCATAGGTTAGTCTACGGGTTATATCTCCACAGCGGCAGAACTTTCCTGCTCTTTCTTTTCTTTTCCTTCTTTCTTATTTGTTATTGTTGTTGTATTATTTAACGTCTTTAAGCGGCCGAAAGGCTGCATAGGACGGAATTACTAGTAATATACATGAGAC